>CAKAJE020000529.1:0-30563 GCA_916610135.2 Macropis europaea | reverse complement strand
TATTAAACTTCTAGGGTAGAGCAATCAGAGACCCGATTAGATCATTTTATATTATGGTTAAGTTAAGAATTCAGCAAAATTCTATCACATTTGTTCAATTTACGTCGTTCCTATTTCAGATAGCATACTGGGCTAGGCGGCATCTTAAAGCGCATGGAATGGCGAGTAAAATGCACTATTAAACTTCTAGGGTAGGGCGAACAAAGACCCGATTAGATCATTTTACATTAAGGTTAATATAAGAATTCAGGGAAATTCTATCACATTTGTTCAATTTACGTCGCTCCTATTTCAGATAGCGTATTGGGCTAAGCGGCATCTCAATGCGCAAGAAATGGCGAGTAAAATGCACTCCTAAACTTCTATGATAGGGCAATCAGATACCCGATTAGATCATTTTATATGTTGGTGAATATAAGAATTCAGCGAAATTCTATCACATTTGTTCAATTTACGTCGCTCCTATTTCAGATAGCGTATTGGGCTATGCGGCATCTCAAAGCGCATGAAATGACGAGTGAAATGCACTATTAAACTTCTAGGGTAGGGCGAACAAAGACCCGATTAGATCATTTTACATTAAGGTTAAAATAAGAATTCAGCGAAATTCTATCACATTTGTTCAGTTTACGTCGCTCCTATTTCAGATAGCGTATTGGGCTAAGCGGCATCTCAAAGCGCAAGAAATGGGGAGTAAAGTGCACTGTTAAACTTCTAGGGTAGGGCAAACAGAGACCCGATTAGATCATTTCATATTATGGTTAATTTCAGATTCAGCGAAATTCTATCACATTTGTTCAATTTGCATCGCTCCTATTTCAGATAGCGTATTGGGCTAAGCGGCATCTCAATGCGCATGAAATGACGAGTAAAATGCACTATTAAACTTCTAGGGTAGGGCAATCAGAGACCCGATTAGATCATTTTATATTATGGTTAATTTAAGAATTCAGCAAAATTCTATCACAATTGTTCAATTTACGTCGCTCCTATTTCAGATAGCGTATTGGGATAAGCGGCATCTCAAAGCGCATGAAATGACGAGTAAAATGCACTATTAAACTTCTATGATAGGGCAATCAGAGTCCCGTTTAGATCATTTTATATTTTGTTTAATATAAGATGTCAGGGAAATTCTATCACATTTGTTCTATTTACGTCGCTCCTATTTCAGATAGCGTATTGGGCTAAGCGGCACCTCAAAGCGCATGAAATGACGAGTGAAATGCACTATTAAACTTCTAGGGTAGGGCGAACAAAGACCCGATTAGATCATTTTACATTAAGGTTAATATAAGAATTCAGCGAAATTCTATCACATTTGTTCAGTTTACGTCGCTCCTATTTCAGATAGCGTATTGGGCTAAGCTGCATCTCAAAGCGCAAGAAATGGCTCGTAAAATGCACTATTAAACTTCTAGGGTAGGGCAAACAGAGACCCGATTAGATCATTTTATATTTTAGTTAATATAAGAATTCAGCGAAATTCTATCACATTTGTTCAATTTACGTCGCTCCTATTTCAGATAGCGTATTGGGCTTCGCGGCATATCAAAGCGCATGAAATGGCGAGTAAAATGCACTATTAAACTTCTAGGATAAGGCAAACAGAGACCCGATTAGATCATTTTATATTACGGTTAATATAAGAATTCAGCGTAATTCTGTGACATTTGTTCAACTTACGTAGCTCCTATTTCAGACAGCGTATTGGGCGTAGCGGCATCTCAAAGTGCATGAAATAGCGAGTAAAATGCACTATTAAACTTCTAGGGTAGGGAATCAGAGACCCGATTAGATCATTTTATATTATGGTTAATTTAAGAATTCAGCAAAATTCTATCACATTTGTTCAATTTACGTCATTCCTATTTCAGATAGCTTATTGGGCTAAGCGGCATATCAAAGCGCATGGAATGACGAGTGAAATGCACTATTAAACTTCTAGGGTAGGGCGAACAGGGACTCGAATAGATCATTTTATATTACGGTTAATATAAGAATTCAGCGTAATTCTGTCACATTTGTTCAAGTTGCGTAGCTCTTGTTTCAGATAGCGTACTGGGCTAGGCGGCAACTTAAAGCGCGTTGAATGGCGAGTAAAATGCACTATTAAACTTCTATGATAGGGCAATCAGTGTCCCGATTAGATCATTTTACATTAAGGTTAAAATGAGAATTCAGCGAAATTCTATCACAGTAGTTCAATTTACGTCGCTTCTATTTCAGATAGCGTACTGGGCTAGGCGGCATCTTAAAGCGCGTGGAATGGCGAGTAAAATGCTCTATTAAACTTCTATGATAGGGCAATCAGAGACCCGATTAGATCATTTTAACTTTTGGTTAATATAAGAATTCAGCGAAATTCTATCACATTTGGTCAATTTACATCGCTCCTATTTCAGATAGCTTATTGGGCTAAGCGGCCTCTCAAAGTGCATGAAATGGCGAGTAAAATGCACTATTAAACTTCTAGGATAAGGCAAACAGAGACACGATTAGATCATTTTATATTACGGTTAATATAAGAATTCAGCGTAATTCTGTCACATTTGTTCAACTTACGTCGCTCCTATTTCAGATAGTGTACTGGGCTAGGCGGCATCTTAAAGCGCGTGGAAGGGCGAGTAAAATGCACTACTAAACTTCTATGATAGGGCAATCAGAGTCCCGTTTAGATCATTTTATATTTTGTTTAATATAAGATTTCAGGCAAATTCTATCACATTTGTTCAATTTACGTCGCTGATATTTCAGATAGCGTATTGGGCTAAGCGGCATCTCAAAGCGCAAGAAATGGCGAGTAAAATGCACTCTTAAACTTCTATGACAGGGCAATCAGAGACCCGATTAGATCATTTTATATTACGGTTAATATACGAATTCAGCGAAATTCTATCACATTTGTTCAATTTACGTAGCTCCTATTTCAGATAGCGTATTGGGCTAAGCGGCACCTCAAAGCGCATGAAATGACGAGTGAAATGCACTATTAAACTTCTAGGGTAGGGCGAACAAAGACCCGATTAGATCATTTTACATTAAGGTTAAAATAAGAATTCAGCGAAATTCTATCACATTTGTTCAGTTTACGTCGCTCCTATTTCAGGTAGCGTATTGGGCTAAGCGGCATCTCAAAGCGCAAGAAATGGGGAGTAAAGTGCACTGTTAAACTTCTAGGGTAGGGCAAACAGAGACCCGATTAGATCATTTCATATTATGGTTAATTTCAGATTCAGCGAAATTCTATCACATTTGTTCAATTTGCATCGCTCCTATTTCAGATAGCGTATTGGGCTAAGCGGCATCTCAATGCGCATGAAATGACGAGTAAAATGCACTATTAAACTTCTAGGGTAGGGCAATCAGAGACCCGATTAGATCATTTTATATTATGGTTAATTTAAGAATTCAGCAAAATTCTATCACAATTGTTCAATTTACGTCGCTCCTATTTCAGATAGCGTATTGGGATAAGCGGCATCTCAAAGCGCATGAAATGACGAGTAAAATGCACTATTAAACTTCTATGATAGGGCAATCAGAGTCCCGTTTAGATCATTTTATATTTTGTTTAATATAAGATGTCAGGGAAATTCTATCACATTTGTTCTATTTACGTCGCTCCTATTTCAGATAGCGTATTGGGCTAAGCGGCATCTCAAAGCGCATGAAATGACGAGAGAAATGCACTATTAAACTTCTAGGATAAGGCAAACAGAGACACGATTAGATCATTTTATATTACGGTTAATATAAGAATTCAGCGTAATTCTGTCACATTTGTTCAAGTTGCGTAGCTCTTGTTTCAGATAGCGTACTGGGCTAGGCGGCAACTTAAAGTGCGTTGAATGGCGAGTAAAATGCACTATTAAACTTCTATGATAGGGCAATCAGTGTCCCGATTAGATCATTTTACATTAAGGTTAAAATGAGAATTCAGCGAAATTCTATCACAGTAGTTCAATTTACGTCGCTTCTATTTCAGATAGCGTACTGGGCTAGGCGGCATCTTAAAGCGCGTGGAATGGCGAGTAAAATGCTCTATTAAACTTCTATGATAGGGCAATCAGAGACCCGATTAGATCATTTTAACTTTTGGTTAATATAAGAATTCAGCGAAATTCTATCACATTTGGTCAATTTACATCGCTCCTATTTCAGATAGCTTATTGGGCTAAGCGGCCTCTCAAAGTGCATGAAATGGCGAGTAAAATGCACTATTAAACTTCTAGGATAAGGCAAACAGAGACACGATTAGATCATTTTATATTACGGTTAATATAAGAATTCAGCGTAATTCTGTCACATTTGTTCAACTTACGTAGCTCCTATTTCAGATAGCGTACTGGGCTAGGCGGCAACTTAAAGCGCGTGGAATGGCGAGTAAAATGCAGTATTAAACTTCTATGATAGGGCAATCAGAGACCCGATTTGATCATTTTATATTTTGGTTAATATAAGAATTCAGCGAAATTCTATCACATCTGTTCAATTTACGTCGTTCCTATTTCAGATAGCATACTGGGCTAGGCGGCATCTTAAAGCGCGTGAAATCGCGAGTAAAATGCACTATTAAACTTCTATGATAGGGCAATCAGAGACCCGATTAGATCTTTTTATATTTTGGTTAATATAAGAATTCAGCGTAATTCTATCACAATTGTTCAATTTACGTCGCTCCTATTTCAGATAGCGTATTGGGCTTAGCGGCATCTCAAAGCGCATGAAATGGCGAGTAAAATGCACTATTAAACTTCTAGGATAAGGCAAACAGAGACCCGATTAGATCATTTTATATTACGGTTAATATAAGAATTCAGCGAAATTCTATCACATTTGTTCAATTTACGTCGCTGATACTTCAGATAGCGAATTGGGCTAAGCGACATCTCAAAGCGCAAGAAATGGCGAGTAAAATGCACTCTTAAACTTCTATGATAGGGCAATCAGAGACACGATTAGATCATTTTATATTACGGTTAATATAAGAATTCAGCGTAATTCTGTCACATTTGTTCAAGTTACGTAGCTCCTATTTCAGATAGCGTACTGGGCTAGGCGGCAACTTAAAGCGCGTGGAATGGCGAGCAAAATGCACTATTACACTTCTATGATAGGGCAATCAGAGACCCGATTAGATCATTTTATATGTTGGTTAATATAAGAATTCAGCGAAATTCTATCACATTTGTTCAATTTACGCGGCTCCTATTTCAGATAGCGTATTGGGCTAAGCGGCATCTCAAAGCGCATGAAATGGCGAGTAAAATGCACTATTATACTTCTAGGGTAGGGCAATCAGAGACCCGATTAGATCATTTTATATTATGGTTAATATAAGAATTCAGCGAAATTCTATCACATTTGTTCAATTTACGTCGCTCCTATTTCAGATAGCGTACTGGGCTAGGCGGCATCTTAAAGCGCGTGGAATGGCGAGTAAAATGCACTTTTAAACTTCTATGATAGGGCAATCAGAGACCCGATTAGATCATTTTATATTTTGGTTAATATATGAATTCAGCGAAATTCTACCACATTTGTTCAATTTACGTCGCTCCTATTTCAGATAGCGTATCGCGCTAAGAGGCACTGCAAAGCGCATGAAATGACGAATAAAATGCACTATTAAACTTCTAGGGTAGGGCAACCAGAGACCCGATTAGATCATTTCATATTATGGTTAATTTAAGAATTCAGCGAGATTCTCTCACATTTGTTCAATTTTCGTCGCTGATATTTCAGATAGCGTATTGGGCTAAGCGGCATCTCAAAGCGCAAGAAATGGCGAGTAAAATGCACTCCTAAACTTCTATGATAGGGCAATCAGATACCCGATTAGATCATTTTATATGTTAGTGAATATAAGAATTCAGCGAAATTCTATCACACTTGTTCAATTTACGTCGCTCCTATTTCAGATAGCGTATTGGGCTAAGCGGCATCGCAAAGCGCAAGAAATGGCGAGTAAAATGCACTATTAAACTTCTAGGGTAGAGCAATCAGAGACCCGATTAGATCATTTTATATTATGGTTAATTTAAGAATTCAGCAAAATTCTATCACATTTGTTCAATTTACGTCGTTCCTATTTCAGATAGCATACTGGGCTAGGCGGCATCTTAAAGCGTGTGGAATGGCGAGCAAAACGCACTATTAAACTTCTAGGGTAGGGCGAACAAAGACCCGATTAGATCATTTTTCATTAAGGTTAATATAAGAATTCAGGGAAATTCTATCACATTTGTTCAACATACGTCGCTCCTATTTCAGATAGTGTACTGGGCTAGGCGGCATCTTAAAGCGCGTGGAAGGGCGAGTAAAATGCACTACTAAACTTCTATGATAGGGCAATCAGAGTCCCGTTTAGATCATTTTATATTTTGCTTAATATAAGATTTCAGGCAAATTCTATCACATTTGTTCAATTTACGTCGCTGATATTTCAGATAGCGTATTGGGCTAAGCGGCATCTCAAAGCGCAAGAAATGGCGAGTAAAATGCACTCTTAAACTTCTATGATAGGGCAATCAGAGACCCGATTATATCATTTTATATTACGGTTAATATACGAATTCAGCGAAATTCTATCACATTTGTTCCATTTACGTCGCTCCTACTTCAGATAGCTTATTGGGCTAAGCGGCATCTCAAAGCGCATGAAATGACGAGTGAAATGCACTATTAAACTTCTAGGGTAGGGCGAACAAAGACCCGATTAGATCATTTTACATTAAGGTTAAAATAAGAATTCAGCGAAATTCTATCACATTTGTTCAATTTACGTCGCTCCTATTTCAGATAGCGTATTGGGCTAAGCGGCATCTCAAAGCGCAAGAAATGGGGAGTAAAGTACACTATTAAACTTCTAGGGTAGAGCAAACAGAGACCCGATTAGATCATTTCATATTATGGTTAATTTCAGATTCAGCGAAATTCTATCACATTTGTTCAATTTGCATCGCTCCTATTTCAGATAGCGTATTGGGCTAAGCGGCATCTCAATGCGCATGAAATGACGAGTAAAATGCACTATTAAACTTCTAGGGTAGGGCAATCAGAGACCCGATTAGATCATTTTATATTATGGTTAATTTAAGAATTCAGCAAAATTCTATCACAATTGTTCAATTTACGTCGCTCCTATTTCAGATAGCGTATTGGGATAAGCGGCATCTCAAAGCGCATGAAATGACGAGTAAAATGCACTATTAAACTTCTATGATAGGGCAATCAGAGTCCCGTTTAGATCATTTTATATTTTGTTTAATATAAGATGTCAGGGAAATTCTATCACATTTGTTCTATTTACGTCGCTCCTATTTCAGATAGCGTATTGGGCTAAGCGGCACCTCAAAGCGCATGAAATGACGAGTGAAATGCACTATTAAACTTCTAGGGTAGGGCGAACAAAGACCCGATTAGATCATTTTACATTAAGGTTAATATAAGAATTCAGCGAAATTCTATCACATTTGTTCAGTTTACGTCGCTCCTATTTCAGATAGCGTATTGGGCTAAGCTGCATCTCAAAGCGCAAGAAATGGCTCGTAAAATGCACTATTAAACTTCTAGGGTAGGGCAAACAGAGACCCGATTAGATCATTTTATATTTTAGTTAATATAAGAATTCAGCGAAATTCTATCACATTTGTTCAATTTACGTCGCTCCTATTTCAGATAGCGTATTGGGCTTCGCGGCATATCAAAGCGCATGAAATGGCGAGTAAAATGCACTATTAAACTTCTAGGATAAGGCAAACAGAGACCCGATTAGATCATTTTATATTACGGTTAATAAGAATTCAGCGTAATTCTGTGACATTTGTTCAACTTACGTAGCTCCTATTTCAGACAGCGTATTGGGCGTAGCGGCATCTCAAAGTGCATGAAATAGCGAGTAAAATGCACTATTAAACTTCTAGGGTAGGGAATCAGAGACCCGATTAGATCATTTTATATTATGGTTAATTTAAGAATTCAGCAAAATTCTATCACATTTGTTCAATTTACGTCATTCCTATTTCAGATAGCTTATTGGGCTAAGCGGCATATCAAAGCGCATGGAATGACGAGTGAAATGCACTATTAAACTTCTAGGGTAGGGCGAACAGGGACTCGAATAGATCATTTTATATTACGGTTAATATAAGAATTCAGCGTAATTCTATCACATTTGTTCAACTAACGTCGTTCCTATTTCAGATAGCGTACTGCGCTAGGCGGCATCTTGAAGCGCGTGGAAGGGCGAGTAAAATGCACTACTAAACTTCTATGATACGGCAATCAGAGTCCCGATTAGATCATTTTATATTTTGTTTACTATAACATTTCACGGAAATTCTATCACATTTGTTCAATTTACGTCGCTCCTATTTCAGATAGCGTATTGGGCTAAGCGGCATCACAACGCGCAAGAAATGGCGAGTAAAATGCACTATTAAACTTCTAGGGTAGGGCACATAGAGACCCGATTAGATCATTCTATATTATGGTTAATTTAAGAATTCAGCGAAATCCTATCACATTTGTTCAATTTACGTCGCTCCTATTTCAGATAGCGTATTGGGCTGAGCGGCATCTCAAAGCGCATGAAATGGCGAGTAAAATGTACTATTAAACTCCTAGGATAAGGCAAACAGAGACCCGATTAGATCATTTTATATTACGGTTAATATAAGAATTCAGCGTAATTCTGTGACATTTGTTCAACTTACGTAGCTCCTATTTCAGATAGCGTATTGGGCTAACCGGCATCTCAAAGTGCATGAAATGGCGAGTAAAATGCACTATTAAACTTCTAGGGTAGGGAATCAGAGACCCGATTAGATCATTTTATATTATGGTTAATTTAAGAATTCAGCAAAATTCTATCACATTTGTTCAATTTACGTCGTTCCTATTTCAGATAGCATACTGGGCTAGGCGGCAACTTAAAGCGCGCGGAATGACGAGTAAAATGCACTATTAAACTTCTATGATAGGGCAATCAGAGACCCGATTAGATCATTTTATATTTTGGTTAATATAAGGAATCAGCGAAATTCTATCACATTTGTTCAATTTACGTCGCTCCTATTTCAGATAGCGTATTGGGCTAAGCGGCATGTCAAAGCGCATGGAATGACGAGTGAAATGCACTATTAAACTTGTAGGGTAGGGCGAACAGGGACCCGATTGGATCATTTTATATTACGGTTAATATAAGAATTCAGCGTAATTCTATCACATTTGTTCAACTAACGTCGCTCCTATTTCAGATAGCGTACTGGGCTAGGCGGCATCTTAAAGCGCGTGGAAGGGCGAATAAAATGCACTACTAAACTTCTATGATAGGGTAATCAGAGTCCCGTTTAGATCATTTTATATTTTGTTTAATATAAGATGTCAGGGAAATTCTATCACATTTGTTCTATTTACGTCGCTCCTATTTCAGATAGCGTATTGGGCTAAGCGGCATCTCAAAGCGCATGAAATGACGAGAGAAATGCACTATTAAACTTCTAGGATAAGGCAAACAGAGACACGATTAGATCATTTTATATTACGGTTAATATAAGAATTCAGCGTAATTCTGTCACATCTGTTCAAGTTGCGTAACTCCTATTTCAGATAGCGTACTGGGCTAGGCGGCAACTTAAAGCGCGTGGAATGGCAAGTAAAATGCACTATTAAACTTCTATGATAGGGCAATCAGTGTCCCGATTAGATCATTTTACATTAAGGTTAAAATGAGAATTCAGCGAAATTCTATCACATTTGTTCAATTTACGTCGCTCCTATTTCAGATAGCGTACTGGGTTAAGCGGCATCTCAAAGCGCAAGAAATGGCGAGTAAAATGCACTATTAAACTTCTAGGGCAGGGCAAACAGAGACCCCATTAGATCATTTTATATTATGGTTAATTTAAGAATTCAGCGAAATTCTATCACAATTGTTCAATTTACGTCGCTCCTATTTCAGATAGCGTGTTGGGATAAGCGGCATCTCAAAGCGCATGAAATGACGACTGAAATGCACTCTTAAACTTCTAGGGGAGGGCAAACAGAGACCCGATTAGATCATTTCATATTATGGTTTATTTAAGAGTTCAGAAAAATTCTATCACATTTGTTCAATTTACGTCGCTCCTATTTCAGATAGCTTATTGGGCTAAGCGGCATCTCAAAGCGCATGAAATGACGAGTGGAATGCACTATTAAACTTCTAGGGTAGGGCGAGCAAAGACCCGATTAGATCATTTTACATTAAGGTTAAAATAAGAATTCAGCGAAATTCTATCACATTTGTTCAATTTACGTCGTTCCTATTTCAGATAGCTATTGGGCTAAGCGGCATCTCAAAGCGCATGAAATGACGAGAGAAATGCACTATTAAACTGCTTGGGTAGGGCGAACAGAGACCCGATTACATCATTTTATATTATGGTTAATTTAAGAATTCAGCAAAATTCTATCAGATTTGTTCAGTTTTCATCGCTCCTATTTCAGATAGCGTATTGGGCTAAGCGGCATCTCAAAGCGCATGAAATGACGAGTAAAATGCACTATTAAACTTCTAGGATAAGGCAAACGGAGACCCGATAAGACCATTTTATATTACGGTTAATATAAGAATTCAGCGTAATTCTATCACATTTGTTCAACTTACGTCGCTCCTATTTCAGATAGCGTACTGGGCTAGGCGGCATCTTAAAGCGCGTGGAAGGGCGAGTAAAATGCACTCTTAAACATCTATGATAGGGCAATCAGAGACCCGATTAGATCATTTTATATTTTGGTTAATATAAGAATTCAGCGAAATTCTATCACATTTGTTTAATTTACGTCGCTCCTATTTCAGATAGCGTATTGGGCTAAGCGGCATCTCAAAGCGCATGAAATGGCGAGTAAAATGCTCTATTAAACTTCTAGGGTAGGGCAATCAGAGACCCGATTAGATCATTTTATATTATGGTTAATTTAAGAATTCAGCAAAATTCTATCACATCTGTTCAATTTACGTCGTTCCTATTTCAGATAGCATACTGGGCTAGGCGTCATCTTAAAGCGCGTGAAATCGCGCGTAAAATGCACTATTAAACTTCTATGATAGGGCAATCAGAGACCCGATTAGATCATTTTATATTTTGGTTAATATAAGAATTCAGCGAAATTCTATCACATTTGTTCAATTTACGTCGCTCCTATTTCAGATAGCGAATTGGGCTTAGCGGCATCTCAAAGTGCATGAAATGGCGAGTAAAATTCACTATTAAACTTCTAGGATAAGGCAAACAGAGACCCGATTAGATCATTTTATATTACGGTTAATATAAGAATTCAGCGTAATTCTGTGACATTTGTTCAACTTACGTTGCTCCTATTTCAGATAGCGTATTGGGCTAAGCGGCATCTCAATGCGCATGAAATGACGAGTAAAATGCACTATTAAACTTCTAGGGCAGGGCAAACAGAGACCCCATTAGATCATTTTATATTATGGTTAATTTAAGAATTCAGCGAAATTCTATCACAATTGTTCAATTTACGTCGCTCCTATTTCAGATAGCGTATTGGGCTAGGCGGCATCTTAAAGCGCGTGGAATGGCGAGTAAAATGCTCTATTAAACTTCTATGATAGGGCAATCAGAGACCCGATTAGATCATTTTAACTTTTGGTTAATATAAGAATTCAGCGAAATTCTATCACATTTGGTCAATTTACATCGCTCCTATTTCAGATAGCTTATTGGGCTAAGCGGCATCTCAAAGCGCATGAAATGGCGAGTAAAATGCACTATTAAACTTCTAGGATAAGGCAAACAGAGACACGATTAGATCATTTTATATTACGGTTAGTATAAGAATTCAGCGAAATTCTATCACATTTGTTCAATTTACGTCGCTCCTATTTCAGATAGCTATTGGGCTAAGCGGCATCTCAAAGCGCATGAAATGGCGAGTAAAATTGACTATTAAACTTCTATGATAGGGCAATCAGAGACCCGATTAGATCATTTTATATTTTGGTTAATATAAGAATTCAGCGAAATTCTATCACATTTGTTCAATTTACGTCGCTCCTATTTCCGATAGCGTATTGGGCTAAAGGGCATCTCAAAGCGCATGGAATGACGGGTGAAATGCACTATTAAACTTCTAGGGTAGGGCGAACAGGGACTCGAATAGATCATTTTATATTACGGTTAATATAAGAATTCAGCGCAATTCTATCACATTTGTTCAACTAACGTCGTTCCTATTTCAGATAGCGTACTGCGCTAGGCGGCATCTTGAAGCGCGTGGACGGGCGAGTAAAATGCACTACTAAACTTCTATGATACGGCAATCAGAGTCCCGATTAGATCATTTTATATTTTGTTTACTATAACATTTCAGGGAAATTCTATCACATTTGTTCAATTTACGTCGCTCCTATTTCAGATAGCGTATTGGGCTAAGCGGCATCACAACGCGCAAGAAATGGCGAGTAAAATGCACTATTAAACTTCTAGGGTACGGCACATAGAGACCCGATTAGATCATTCTATATTATGGTTAATTTAAGAATTCAGCGAAATCCTATCACATTTGTTCAATTTACGTCGCTCCTATTTCAGATAGCGTATTGGGCTGAGCGGCATCTCAAAGCGCATCAAATGGCGAGTAAAATGTACTATTAAACTTCTAGGATAAGGCAAACAGAGACCCGATTAGATCATTTTATATTACGGTTAATATAAGAATTCAGCGTAATTCTGTGACATTTGTTCAACTTACGTAGCTCCTATTTCAGATAGCGTATTGGGCTAAGCGGCATCTCAAAGCGCATGAGGTAACGAGTGAAATGCACTATTAATCTTCTAGGGTAGGGCGAACTGAGACCCGATTAGATCATTTCTCATTAAGGTTAATATAAGAATTCAGCGAGATTCTCTCACATTTGTTCAATTTACGTCGCTAATATTTCAGATAGCGTATTGGGCTAAGCGGCATCTCAAAGCGCAAGAAATGATGAGTAAAATGCACTATTAAACTTCTAGGGTAGGGCAAACAGAGACACGATTAGATCATTTTATATTACGGTTAATATAAGCATTCAGCGTAATTCTATCACATTTGTTCAACTTACGTCGCTCCTATTTCAGATAGCGTACTGGGCTAGGCGGCATCTTAAAGCGCGTGGAAGGGCGAGTAAAATGCACTCTTAAACATCTATGATAGGTCAATCAGAGACCCGATTAGATCATTTTATATTTTGGTTAATATAAGAATTCAGCGAAATTCTATCACATTTGTTTAATTTACGTCGCTCCTATTTCAGATAGCGTATTGGGCTAAGCGGCATCAACAAAGCGCATGAAATGGCGAGTAAAATGCTCTATTAAACTTCTAGGGTAGGGCAATCAGAGACCCGATTAGATCATTTTATATTATGGTTAATTTAAGAATTCAGCAAAATTCTATCACATCTGTTCAATTTACGTCGTTCCTATTTCAGATAGCATACTGGGCTAGGCGGCATCTTAAAGCGCGTGAAATCGCGAGTAAAATGCACTATTAAACTTCTATGATAGGGCAATCAGAGACCCGATTAGATCTTTTTATATTTTGGTTAATATAAGAATTCAGCGTAATTCTATCACATTTGTTCAATTTACGTCGCTCCTATTTCAGATAGCATATTGGGCTAAGCGGCATCTCAAAGCGCATGAAACGACGAGTGAAATGCACTATTAAACTTCTAGGGTAGGGCGAACAAAGACACGATTAGATCATTTTACATTAAGGTTAATATAAGAATTCAGCGAAATTCTATCACATTTGTTCAGTTTACGTCGCTCCTATTTCAGATAGCGTATTGGGCTAAGCAGCATCTCAGAGCGCAAGAAATGGCTCGTAAAATGCACTATTAAACTTCTAGGGTAGGGCAAACAGAGACCCGATTAGATCATTTTATATTACGGTTAATATAAGAATTCAGCGTAATTCTGTCACATTTGTTCAACTTACGTAGCTCCTATTTCAGTTAGCGTACTGGGCTAGGCGGCATCTCAAAGCGCATGGAGTGACGATTGAAATGCACTATTAAACTTCTAGGGTAGGGCGAACAGGGACTCGAATAGATCATTTTATATTTCGGTTAATATAAGAATGCAGCGTAATTCTATCACATTTGTTCAACTAACGTCGTTCCTATTTCAGATAGCGTACTGCGCTAGGCGGCATCTTGAAGCGCGTGGAAGGGCGAGTAAAATTCACTACTAAACTTCTATGATACGGCAATCAGAGTCCCGATTAGATCATTTTATATTTTGTTTACTATAACATTTCAGGGAAATCCTATCACATTTGTTCAATTTACGTCGCTCCTATTTCAGATAGCGTATTGGGCTAAGCGGAATCTCAAAGCGCATGAAATGGCGAGTAAAATGCACTATTAAACTTCTAGGGTAGGGCCAACAGAGACCCGATTACATCATTTTACATTAAGGTTAATATAAGTATTCAGGGAACTTCTTTCACATTTGTTCAATTTACGTCGCTCCTATTTCAGATAGCTTATTGGGCTAAGCGGCATCTCAAAGCGCATGAGGTAACGAGTGAAATGCACTATTAATCTTCTAGGGTAGGGCGAACTGAGACCCGATTAGATCATTTTTCATTAAGGTTAATATAAGAATTCAGCGAGATTCTCTCGCATTTGTTCAATTTACGTCGCTAATATTTCAGATAGCGTATTGGGCTAAGCGGCATCTCAAAGCGCAAGAAATGATGAGTAAAATGCACTATTAAACTTCTAGGGTAGGGCAAACAGAGACACGATTAGATCATTTTATATTACGGTTAATATAAGAATTCAGCGTAATTCTGTCACATTTGTTCAACTTACGTAGCTCCTATTTCAGATAGCGTGCTGGGCTAGGCGGCAACTTAAAGCGCGTGGAATGGCGAGTAAAATGCACTATTAAACTTCTATGATAGGGCAATCAGAGACCCGATTTGAGCATTTTATATTTTGGTTAATATAAGAATTCAGCGAAATTCTATCACATTTGTTCAATTTCCGTCGCTCCTATTTCAGATAGCGTATTGGGCTAAGCGGCATCTCAAAGCGCATGAAATGACGAGAGAAATGCACTATTAAACTTCTAGGATAAGGCAAACAGAGACACGATTAGATCATTTTATATTACGGTTAATATAAGAATTCAGCGTAATTCTGTCACATCTGTTCAAGTTGCGTAGCTCCTATTTCAGATAGCGTACTGGGCTAGGCGGCAACTTAAAGCGCGTGGAATGGCGAGTAAAATGCACTATTAAACTTCTATGATAGGGCAATCAGTGTCCCGATTAGATCATTTTACATTAAGGTTAAAATGAGAATTCAGCGAAATTCTATCACACTTGTTCAATTTACGTCGCTCCTATTTCAGATAGCGTACTGGGCTAAGCGGCATCTCAAAGCGCGTGGAAGGGCGAGTAAAATGCACTACTAAACTTCTATGATAGGGCAATCAGAGTCCCGTTTAGATCATTTTATATTTTGTTTAATATAAGATGTCAGGGAAATTCTATCACATTTGTTCTATTTACGTCGCTCCTATTTCAGATAGCGTATTGGGCTAAGCGGCATCTCAAAGCGCATGAAATGACGAGAGAAATGCACTATTAAACTTCTAGGGTAAGGCAAACAGAGACACGATTAGATCATTTTATATTACGGTTAATATAAGAATTCAGCGTAATTCTGTCACATCTGTTCAAGTTGCGTAGCTCCTATTTCAGATAGCGTACTGGGCTAGGCGGCAACTTAAAGCGCGTGGAATGGCGAGTAAAATGCACTATTAAACTTCTATGATAGGGCAATCAGTGTCCCGATTAGATCATTTTACATTAAGGTTAAAATGAGAATTCAGCGAAATTCTATCACATTTGTTCAATTTACGTCGCTCCTATTTCAGATAGCGTACTGGGCTAAGCGGCATCTCAAAGCGCAAGAAATGGCGAGTAAAATGCACTATTAAACTTCTAGGGCAGGGCAAACAGAGACCCCATTAGATCATTTTATATTATGGTTAATTTAAGAATTCAGCGAAATTCTATCACAATTGTTCAATTTACGTCGCTCGTATTTCAGATAGCGTATTGGGATAAGCGGCATCTCAAAGCGCATGAAATGACGACTGAAATGCACTCTTAAACTTCTAGGGTAGGGCAAACAGAGACCCGATTAGATCATTTCATATTATGGTTTATTTAAGAATTCAGAAAAATTCTATCACATTTGTTCAATTTACGTCGCTCCTACTTCAGATAGCGTATTGGGCTAAGCGGCATCTCAAAGCACATGAAATGACGAGAGAAATGAACTATTAAACTTCTTGTGTAGGGCGAACAGAGACCCGATTACATCATTTTATATTATGGTTAATTTAAGAATTCGGCAAAATTCTATCACATTTGTTCAATTTCCGTCGCTCCTATTTCAGATAGCGTACTGGGCTAGGCGGCATCATAAAGCGCGTGGAATGGCGAGTAAAACGCTCTATTAAACTTCTATGATAGGGCAATCAGAGACCCGATTAGATCATTTTAACTTTTGGTTAATATAAGAATTCAGCGAAATTCTATCACATTTGGTCAATTTACATCGCTCCTATTTCAGATAGCTTATTGGGCTAAGCGGCATCTCAAAGCGCATGAAATGACGAGAGAAATGAACTATTAAACTTCTTGTGTAGGGCGAACAGAGACCCGATTACATCATTTTATATTATGGTTAATTTAAGAATTCGGCAAAATTCTATCACATTTGTTCAATTTACGTCGCTGCTATTTCAGATAGCTTATTGGGCTAAGCGGCATCTCAAAGCGCATGAAATGACGAGTGGAATGCACTATTAAACTTCTAGGGTAGGGCGAGCAAAGACCCGATTAGATCATTTTACATTAAGGTTAAAATAAGAATTCAGCGAAATTCTATCACATTTGTTCAATTTACGTCGCTCCTATTTCAGATAGCTATTGGGCTAAGCGGCATCTCAAAGCGCATGAAATGGCGAGTAAAATGCTCTATTAAACTTCTAGGGTAGGGCAATCAGAGACCCGATTAGATCATTTTATATTATGGTTAATTTAAGAATTCAGCAAAATTCTATCACATTTGTTCAATTTACGTCGCTCCTATTTCAGATAGCATATTGGGCTAAGCGGCATCTCAAAGCGCATGAAATGGCGAATAAAATGCACTACTAAACTTCTAGGCTAGGGCGAACAGAGACCCGATCAGATCATTTTACATTACGGTTAATAAAAGAATTCAGCGAAATTCTATCACATTTGTTCAAATTACGTCGCTCCTATTTCAGATAGCGTATTTGGATAAGCGGCATCTCAAAGTGCATGAAATGGCGAGTGAAATGCACTATTAGACTTCTATGGTAGGGCGAACAGAGACCCGATTAGATCATTTTACATTAAGGTTAATATAAGATTTCACGGAAATTCTATCACATTTGTTCAATTTACGTCGCTCCTATTTCAGATAGCGTATTGGGCTAAGCGGTATTTCAAAGTGCATGAAATGGCGAGTAAAATGCACTATTAAACTTCTGGGATAAGGCAAACAGAGACCCGATTAGATCATTTTATAGTACGTTTAATATAAGGATTCAGCGTAATTCTATCACATTTGTTCATCTTACGTCGCTCCTATTTCAGATAGCGTACTGGGCTAGGCGGCATCTTAAAGCGCGTGGAAGGGCGAGTAAAATGCAATACTAAACTTCTATGATACAGTAATCAGAGACCCGATTACATCATTTTATATTTTGTTTAATATAAGAATTCAGCGTAATTCTATCACATTTGTTCAACTTACGTCGCTCCTATTTCAGATAGCGTACTGGGCTAGGCGCCATCTTAAAGCGCGTGGAATGGCGAGTAAAATGCACTGCTCAACTTCTACGCTAGGGCGAACAGAGACCCGATCAGATCATTTTACATTATGGTTAATAAAAGAATTCAGAGAAATTCTATCACATTTGTTCAAATTACGTCGCTCCTATTTCAGATAGCGTATTGGGCTAAGCGGCATCTCAAAGTGCATGAAATGGCGAGTGAAATGCACTATTAGACTTCTATGGTAGGGCGAACAGAGATCCGATTAGATCATTTTATATTACGGTTAATATAAGAATTCAGCGAAATTCTATCACATTTGTTCAATATACGTCGCTCCTATTTCAGATAGCGTATTTGGCTAAGCGGCATCTCAAAGCGCATGATATGACGAGTGATATGCACTATTAAACTTCAAGGGTAGGGCAAACAGGGACCCGATTAGATCATTTTATATTATGGTTAATATAAGAATTCAGCGAAATTCTATCACATTTGTTCAATTTACGTCGCTCCTATTTCAGATAACGTATTGGGCTAAGCGGCATCTCAAAGCGCATGAAATGGCGTGTAAAATGCACGATTAATCTTCTAGGGTAGGGCAAACAGAGACCCGATTAGATCATTTTATATTTTGTTTAATATAAGAATTCAGCGAAATTCTATCACATTTGATTAATTTACGTCGCTCCTATTTCAGATAGCGTATTGGGCTAAGCGGCATCTCAAAGCGCATGAAATGGCGAATAAAATGCACTATTAAACTTCTAGGCTAGGCCGAACAGAGACCCGATTAGATTTTACATTATGGTTAATAAAAGAATTCAGCGAAATTCTATCACATTTGTTCAACTTACGTCGCTCCTATTTCAGATAGCGTACTGGGCTAGGCGCCATCTTAAAGCGCGTGGAATGACGAGTAAAATGCACAGCTCAACTTTTATGATAGGGCAATCAGAGACCCGATTAGCTCATTTTATATTTTGTTTAATATAAGATTTCATGGAAATTCTATCACATTTGTTCAATTTACGTCGCTCCTATTTCAGATAGCTTATTGGGCTAAGCGGCATGTCAAAGCGCATGAAATGACGAGTGAAATGCACTGTTAAACTTCTATGATATTGCAATCAGAGACCCGATTAGATCATTTTATATTTTGTTTAATATAAGATTTCAGGGAAATTCTATCACATTTGTTCAATTTACGTCGCTCCTATTTCAGATAGCTTATTGGGCTAAGCGGCATCTGAAGGCGCATGAAATGGCGAGTAAAATGCACTATTAAACTTCTAGGGTAGGGCAAACAGAGACCCGATGAGATCATTTTATATTATGGTTAATTTAAGATGTCAGCAAAATTTTATCACATTTGTTCAATTTACGTAGCTCCTATTTCAGATAGCGTACTGGGCTAGGCGGCATCTTAAAGCGCGTGGAATGGCGTGTAATATGCACTACTAAACTTCTATGATAGGGCAATCAGAGACCCGATCAGATCATTTTATATTTTGGTTAATATAAGAATTCAGCGAAATTCTATCACATTTGTTCAATTTACGTCGCTCCTATTACAGATAGCTTATTGTGCTTAGCGGCATCTCAAAGCGCATGAAGTGACGAGTGAAATGCACTATTAAACTTCTAGGGTAGGGCAAACAGAGACCCGATTAGATCATTTTATATTATGGTTAATTTAAGAATTCAGCAAAATTCTATCACATTTGTTCAACTTACGTCGCTCCTATTTCAGATAGCGTACTGGGCTAGGCGCCATCTTAAAGCGCGTGGAATGGCGAGTAAAATGCACTGCTCAACTTCTAGGCTAGGGCGAACAGAGACCCGATCAGATCATTTTACATTATGCTTAATAAAAGAATTCAGAGAAATTCTATCACATTTGTTCAAATTACGTCGCTCCTATTTCATATAGCGTATTGGGCTAAGCGGCATCTCAAAGTGCATGAAATGGCGAGTGAAATGCACTATTAGACTTCTATGGTAGGGCGAACAGAGATCCGATTAGATCATTTTACATTAAGGTTAATATAAGTATTCAGCGAGATTCTATCACATTTGTTCAATTTACGTCGCTCCTAATTCAGATAGCGTATTTGGCTAAGCGGCATCTCAAAGCGCATGATATGACGAGTGATATGCACTATTGAACTTCAAGGGTAGGGCAAACAGGGACCCGATTAGATCATTTTATATTATGGTTAATTTAAGAATTCAGCGAAATTCTATCACATTTGTTCAATTTACGTCGCTCCTATTTCAGATAGCGTATTGGGCTGAGCGGCATCTCAAAGCGCATGAAATGGCGTGTAAAATGCACGATTAATCTTCTAGGGTAGGGCAAACAGAGACCCGATTAGATCATTTTATATTTTGTTTAATATAAGAATTCAGCGAAATTCTATCACATTTGTTCAATTTACGTCGCTCCTATTTCAGACAGCTTATTGGGCTTAGCGGCATCTCAAAGCGCATGAAATGGCGAACAAAATGCACTATTAAACTTCTAGGCTAGGGCGAACATAGACCAGATTAGATCATTCTATATTTTGGTTAATATAAGAATTCTACGAAATTCTATCACATTTGTTCAACTTACGTCGCTCCTATTTCAGATAGCGCACTGGGCTAGGCGGCATGTTAAAGCGCGTGGAATGGCGAGTAAAATGCACTACTAAACTTCTATGATAGGGCAATCAGAGACCCGATTAGATCATTTTATATTTTGGTTAATATAAGAATTCAGCGAAATTCTATCACATTTGTTCAATTTACGTCGCTCCTATTACAGATAGCTTATTGTGCTTAGCGGCATCTCAAAGCGCATGAAGTGACGAGTGAAATGC
The DNA here is from genome assembly GCA_916610135.2 of Macropis europaea. Lineage (NCBI taxonomy): Eukaryota > Metazoa > Arthropoda > Insecta > Hymenoptera > Melittidae > Macropis > Macropis europaea. The sequence goes on along the minus strand of CAKAJE020000529.1, from coordinate 9,810 downwards.
ACTATTAACCTTCTAGGGTAGGGCAAACAGAGACACGATTATATCATTTTACATTATGGTTAATGTAAGAATTCAGCGAAATTCTATCACATTTGTTCAATTTACGTTGCTGCTATTTCAGATAGCTTATTGGGCTTAGCGGCATCTCAAAGCGCATGAAGTGTCGAGTGAAATGCCCTATTAAACTTCTAGGGTAGGGCAAACAGAGACCCGATTAGATCATTTTATATTATGGTTAATTTAAGAATTCAGCAAAATTCTATCACATTTGTTCAACTTACGTCGCTCCTATTTCAGATAGCGTACTGTGCTAGGCGGCATCTTAAAGCTCGTGGAATGGCGAGTAAAATGCACTACTAAACTTCTATGATAGGGCAATCAGAGTCCCGATTAGATCATTTTATATTTTGTTTAATATAAGATTTCCGGGATATTGTATCACATTTGTTCAATTTACGTCGCTCCTATTTCAGATAGCGTATTCGGCTAAGCGGCATCTCAAAGCGCATGAAATGGCGAATAAAATGCACTACTAAACTTCTAGGCTAGGGCGAACAGAGACCCGATCAGATCATTTTACATTATGGTTAATAAAAGAATTCAGCGAAATTCTATCACATTTGTTCAAATTACGTCGCTCCTATTTCAGATAGCGTATTTGGATAAGCGGCTTCTCAAAGTGCATGAAATGGCGAGTGAAATGCACTATTAGACTTCTATGGTAGGGCGAACAGAGACCCGATTAGATCATTTTACATTAAGGTTAATATAAGATTTCACGGAAATTCTATCACATTTGTTCAATTTACGTCGCTCCTATTTCAGATAGCGTATTGGGCTTAGAGGCATCTCAAAGCGCATGAAATGGCGAGTAAAATGCACTATTAAACTTCTAGGATAAGGCAAACAGAGACCCGATTAGATCATTTTATATTACGGTTAATATAAGAATTCAGCGTAATTCTGTGACATTTGTTCAACTTACGTAGCTACTATTTCAGATAGCGTATTGGGCTAAGCGGCATCTCAAAGTGCATGAAATGGCGAGTAAAATGCACTATTAAACTTCTAGGGTAGGGAATCAGAGACCCGATTAGATCATTTTATATTATGGTTAATTTAAGAATTCAGCAAAATTCTATCACATTTGTTCAATTTACGTCGTTCCTATTTCAGATAGCATACTGGGCTAGGCGGCAACTTAAAGCGCGCGGAATGGCGAGTAAAATGCACTATTAAACTTCTATGATAGGGCAATCAGAGACCCGATTAGATCATTTTATATTTTGGTTAATATAAGAATTCAGCGAAATTCTATCACATTTGTTCAATTTACGTCGCTGCTATTTCAGATAGCGTATTGGGCTAAGCGGCATCTCAAAGCGCATGGAATGACGAGTGAAATGCACTATTAAACTTCTAGGGTAGGGCGAACAGGGACCCGAATAGATCATTTTATATTACGGTTAATATAAGAATTCAGCGTAATTCTATCACATTTGTTCAACTAACGTCGCTCCTATATCATATAGCGTACTGCGCTAGGCGGCATCTTGAAGCGCGTGGAAGGGCGAGTAAAATGCACTACTAAACTTCTATGATAGGGCAATCAGAGTCCCGATTAGATCATTTTATATTTTGTTTACTATAACATTTCAGGGAAATTCTATCACATTTGTTCAATTTACGTCGCTGACATTTCAGATAGCGTGTTGGGCTAAGCGGCATCTCAAAGCGCAAGAAATGGCGAGTAAAATGCACTATTAAACTTCCAGGGTAGGGCAAACAGACACCCGATAAGATCATTTTATATTATGGTTAATTCAAGAATTCAGCGAAATTCTATCACATTCGTTCAATTTACGTGGCTCCTATTTCAGATAGCTTATTGGGCTCAGCGGCATCTCAAAGCGCATGAAATGACGAGTGAAATGCACTATTAATCTTCTAGGGTAGGGCGAACAGAGACCCGATTAGATCATTTTACATTAAGGTTAATATAAGAATTCAGCGAGATTCTCTCACATTTGTTCAATTTACGTCGCTCCTATTTCAGATAGCTTATTGGGCTTAGCGGCATCTCAAAGCGCATGAAGTGTCGAGTGAACTGCACTATTAAACTTCTAGGGTAGGGCAAACAGAGACCCGATTAGATCATTTTATATTATGGTTAATTTAAGAATTCAGAGAAATTCTATCACATTTGTTCAAATTACGTCGCTCCTATTTCAGATAGCGTATTGGGCTAAGCGGCATCTCAAAGTGCATGAAATGGCGAGTGAAATGCACTATTAGACTTCTATGGTAGGGCGAACAGAGATCCGATTAGATCATTTTACATTAAGGTTAATATAAGTATTCAGCGAGATTCTATCACATTTGTTCAATTTACGTTGCTGCTATTTCAGATAGCTTATTGGGCTTAGCGGCATCTCAAAGCGCATGAAGTGTCGAGTGAAATGCCCTATTAAACTTCTAGGGTAGGGCAAACAGAGACCCGATTAGATCATTTTATATTATGGTTAATTTAAGAATTCAGCAAAATTCTATCACATTTGTTCAACTTACGTCGCTCCTATTTCAGATAGCGTACTGTGCTAGGCGGCATCTTAAAGCTCGTGGAATGGCGAGTAAAATGCACTACTAAACTTCTATGATAGGGCAATCAGAGTCCCGATTAGATCATTTTATATTTTGTTTAATATAAGATTTCCGGGATATTGTTTCACATTTGTTCAATTTACGTCGCTCCTATTTCAGATAGCGTATTCGGCTAATCGGCATCTCAAAGCGCATGAAATGGCGAATAAAATGCACTACTAAACTTCTAGGCTAGGGCGAACAGAGACCCGATCAGATCATTTTACATTATGGTTAATAAAAGAATTCAGCGAAATTCTATCACATTTGTTCAAATTACGTCGCTCCTATTTCAGATAGCGTATTTGGATAAGCGGCATCTCAAAGTGCATGAAATGGCGAGTGAAATGCACTATTAGACTTCTATGGTAGGGCGAACAGAGACCCGATTAGATCATTTTACATTAAGGTTAATATAAGATTTCACGGAAATTCTATCACATTTGTTCAATTTACGTCGCTCCTATTTCAGATAGCGTATTGGGCTAAGCGGCATTTCAAAGTGCATGAAATGGCGAGTAAAATGCACTATTAAACTTCTAGGATAAGGCAAACAGAGACCCGATTAGATCATTTTATATTACGGTTAATATAAGAATTCAGCGTAATTCTATCACATTTGTTCATCTTACGTCGCTCCTATTTCAGATAGCGTACTGGGCTAGGCGGTATCTTAAAGCGCGTGGAAGGGCGAGTAAAATGCAATACTAAACTTCTATGATACAGTAATCAGAGACCCGATTACATCATTTTATATTTTGTTTAATATAAGATTTCAGGGAAATTCTATCACATTTGTTCAATTTACGTCGCGCCTGTTTCAGATAGCGTATTGGGCTAAGCGGCATCTCAAAGAGCATGAAATGGCGAATAAAATGCACTATTAAACTTCTAGGCTAGGGCGAACAGAGACCCGATTAGATCATTTTACATTATGGTTAATAAAAGAATTCAGCGACATTCTATCACATTTGTTCAACTTACGTCGCTCCTATTTCAGATAGCGTACTGGGCTAGGCGCCATCTTAAAGCGCGTGGAATGGCGAGTAAAATGCACTGCTCAACTTCTACGCTAGGGCGAACAGAGACCCGATCAGATCATTTTACATTATGGTTAATAAAAGAATTCAGAGAAATTCTATCACATTTGTTCAAATTACGTCGCTCCTATTTCAGATAGCGTATTGGGCTAAGCGGCATCTCAAAGTGCATGAAATGCCGAGTGAAATGCACTATTAGACTTCTATGGTAGGGCGAACAGAGATCCGATTAGATCATTTTACATTAAGGTTAATATAAGTATTCAGCGAGATTCTATCACATTTGTTCAATATACGTCGCTCCTATTTCAGATAGCGTATTTGGCTAAGCGGCATCTCAAAGCGCATGATATGACGAGTGATATGCACTATTAAACTTCAAGGGTAGGGCAAACAGGGACCCGATTAGATCATTTTATATTATGGTTAATATAAGAATTCAGCGAAATTCTATCACATTTGTTCAATTTACGTCGCTCCTATTTCAGATAACGTATTGGGCTAAGCGGCATCTCAAAGCGCATGAAATGGCGTGTAAAATGCACGATTAATCTTCTAGGGTAGGGCAAACAGAGACCCGATTAGATCATTTTATATTTTGTTTAATATAAGAATTCAGCGAAATTCTATCACATTTGTTCAATTTACGTCGCTCCTATTTCAGACAGCTTATTGGGCTTAGCGGCATCTCAAAGCGCATGAAATGGCGAACAAAATGCACTATTAAACTTCTAGGCTATGGCGAACATAGACCAGATTAGATCATTTTATATTTTGGTTAATATAAGAATTCTACGAAATTCTATCACATTTGTTCAACTTACGTCGCTCCTATTTCAGATAGCGTACTGGGCTAGGCGGCATCTTAAAGCGCGTGGAATGGCGAGTAAAATGCACTATTAAACTTCTATGATAGGGCAATCAGAGACCTGATTAGATCATTTTATAGTTTGGTTAATATAAGAATTCAACGAAATTCTATCACATTTGTTTAATTTACGTCGCACCTATTTCAGATAGCGTATTGGGCTAAGCGGCATCTCAAAGCGCATGAAATGGCGAGTAAAATGCACTATTAAACTTCTAGGGTAGGGCAATCAGAGACCCGATTAGATTATTTTATATTATGGTTAATTTAAGAATTCAGCAAAATTCTATCACATTTGTTCAATTTACGTCGTTCCTATTTCAGATAGCATACTGGGCTAGGCGGCATCTTAAAGCGCGTGGAATGGCGAGTAAAATGCACTATTAAACTTCTATGATAGGGCAATCAGAGAGCCGATTAGATCATTTTATATTTTGGTTAATGTAAGAATTCAGCGTAATTCTATCACATTTGTTCAATTTACGTCGCTCCTATTTCAGATAGCATATTGGGCTAAGCGGCATCTCAAAGCGCATGAAATGACGAGTGAAATGCACTATTAAACTTCTAGGGTAGGGCAATCAGAGTCCCGTTTAGATCATTTTATATTTTGTTTAATATAAGATTTTAGCGTAATTCTATCACATTTGTTCAATTTACGTCGCTCCTATTTCAGATAGCGTATTGGGCTAAGCTGCATCTCAAAGCGCAAGAAATGGCTCGTAAAATGCACTATTAAACTTCTAGGGTAGGGCAAACAGAGACCCGATTAGATCATTTCATATTATGGTTAATTTATGAATTCAGCGATATTCTATCACATTTGTTCAATTTACGTCGCTCCTATTGCAGATTGCGTATTGGCTAAGCGGCATCTCAAAGCGCATGAAATGGCGAGTAAAATGCACTATTAAACTTCTAGGGTAAGGCAAACAGAGACCCGATTAGATCTTTTTATATTACGGTTAATATAAGAATTCAGCGTAATTCTATCACATTTGTGCAACATACGTCGCTCCTATTTCAGATAGTGTACTTGCCTAGGCGGCATCTTAAAGCGCGTGGAAGGGCCAGTAAAATGGACTACTAAACATCTATGATAGGGCAATCAGAGTCCCGATTAGAACATTTTATATTTTGTTTACTATAAGATTTCAGGGAAATTCTATCACATTTGTTCAATTTACGCCGCTGATATTTCAGATAGCGTATTGGGCTAAGCGGCATCTCAAAGCGCAAGAAATGGCGAGTAAAATGCACTATTAAACTTCTAGGTTAGGGCAAACAGAGACCCGATTAGATCATTTCATATTATGGTTAATTTATGAATTCAGCGAAATTCTATCACATTTGTTCAATTTACGTCGCTCCTATTGCAGATTGCGTATTGGGCTAAGCGGCATCTCAAAGCGCATGAAATGGCGAATAAAATGCACTATTAAACTTCAAGGCTAGGGCGAACAGAGACCTGATTAGATCATTTTACATTATGGTTAATAAAAGAATTCATCGAAATTCTATCACATATGTTCAATTTACATCGCTCCTATTTCAGAGAGCGTGATGGGCTGAGCGGCATCTCAAAGCGCATGAAATGACGAGTGAAATGCACTTTTAATCTTCTAGGGTAGGGCGAACAGAGACCCGATTAGAACATTTTACATTAAGGTTAATATAAGAATTCAACGAAATTCTCTCACATTTGTTCAACTTACGTCGCTGATATTTCAGATAGCGTATTGGGCTAAGCGGCATCTCAAAGCGCAAGAAATGGCGAGTAAAATGCACTATTAAACTTCTAGGGTAGGGCAAACAGAGACCCGAATAGATCATTTCATATTATGGTTAATTTATGAATTCAGCGAAATTCTATCACATTTGTTCAATTCACGTCGCTCCTATTGCAGATTGCGTACTTGCCTGGGCGGCATCTTAAAGCGCGTGGAAGGGCCAATAAAAGGCACTACTAAACTTCTATGATAGGGCAATCAGAGAGCCGATTAAATTATTTTATATTTTGGTTAATATAAGAATTCAGCGAAATTCTATCACATTTGTTCAATTTACGTCGCTGACATTTCAGATAGCGTGTTGGGCTAAGCGGCATCTCAAAGCGCAAGAAATGGCGAGTAAAATGAACTATTAAACTTCCAGGGTAGGGCAAACAGACACCCGATAAGATCATTTTATATTATGGTTAATTCAAGAATTCAGCGAAATTCTATCACATTCGTTCAATTTACGTGGCTCCTATTTCAGATAGCTTATTGGGCTCAGCGGCATCTCAAAGCGCATGAAATGACGAGTGAAATGCACTATTAGACTTCTATGGTAGGGCGAACAGAGACCCGATTAGATCATTTTATATTATGGTTAATTTAAGAATTCAGCAAAATTCTATCACATTTGTTCAATTTACGTCGCTCCTATTTCAGATAGCGTATTGGGCTAAGCGGCATCTCAAAGCGCATGAAATGGCGAATAAAATGCACTATTAAACTTCTAGGCTAGGGCGAACAGAGACCCGATTAGATTTTACATTATGGTTAATAAAAGAATTCAGCGAAATTCTATCACATTTGTTCAACTTACGTCGCTCCTATTTCAGATAGCGTACTGGGCTAGGCGCCATCTTAAAGCGCGTGGAATGGCGAGTAAAATGCACAGCTCAACTTTTATGATAGGGCAATCAGAGACCCGATTAGCTCATTTTATATTTTGTTTAATATAAGATTTCATGGAAATTCTATCACATTTGTTCAATTTACGTCGCTCCTATTTCAGATAGCTTATTGGGCTAAGCGGCATGTCAAAGCGCATGAAATGACGAGTGAAATGCACTGTTAAACTTCTATGATATTGCAATCAGAGACCCGATTAGATCATTTTATATTTTGTTTAATATAAGATTTCAGGGAAATTCTATCACATTTGTTCAATTTACGTCGCTCCTATTTCAGATAGCTTGTTGGGCTAAGCGGCATCTGAAGGCGCATGAAATGGCGAGTAAAATGCACTATTAAACTTCTAGGGTAGGGCAAACAGAGACCCGATGAGATCATTTTATATTATGGTTAATTTAAGATGTCAGCAAAATTTTATCACATTTGTTCAATTTACGTCGCTCCTATTTCAGATAGCGTACTGGGCTAGGCGGCATCTTAAAGCGCGTGGAATGGCGTGTAATATGCACTACTAAACTTCTATGATAGGGCAATCAGAGACCCGATCAGATCATTTTATATTTTGGTTAATATAAGAATTCAGCGAAATTCTATCACATTTGTTCAATTTACGTCGCTCCTATTACAGATAGCTTATTGTGCTTAGCGGCATCTCAAAGCGCATGAAGTGACGAGTGAAATGCACTATTAAACTTCTAGGGTAGGGCAAACAGAGACCCGATTATATCATTTTACATTATGGTTAATGTAAGAATTCAGCGAAATTCTATCACATTTGTTCAATTTACGTCGCTCCTATTTCAGATAGCTTATTGGGCTTAGCGGCATCTCAAAGCGCATGAAGTGCCGAGTGAAATGCACTATTAAACTTCTAGGGTAGGGCAAACAGAGACCCGATTAGATCATTTTATATTATGGTTAATTTAAGAATTCAGCAAAAATTCTATCACATTTGTTCAACTTACGTCGCTCCTATTTCAGATAGCGTACTGGGCTAGGCGCCATCTTAAAGCGCGTGGAATGGCGAGTAAAATGCACTGCTCAACTTCTAGGCTAGGGCGAACAGAGACCCGATCAGATCATTTTACATTATGCTTAATAAAAGAATTCAGAGAAATTCTATCACATTTGTTCAAATTACGTCGCTCCTATTTCAGATAGCGTATTGGGCTAAGCGGCATCTCAAAGTGCATTAAATGGCGAGTGAAATGCACTATTAGACTTCTATGGTAGGGCGAACAGAGATCCGATTAGATCATTTTACATTAAGGTTAATATAAGTATTCAGCGAGATTCTATCACATTTGTTCAATTTACGTCGCTCCTATTTCAGATAGCGTATTTGGCTAAGCGGCATCTCAAAGCGCATGATATGACGAGTGATATGCACTATTGAACTTCAAGGGTAGGGCAAACAGGGACCCGATTAGATCATTTTATATTATGGTTAATTTAAGAATTCAGCGAAATTCTATCACATTTGTTCAATTTACGTCGCTCCTATTTCAGATAGCGTATTGGGCTGAGCGGCATCTCAAAGCGCATGAAATGGCGTGTAAAATGCACGATTAATCTTCTAGGGTAGGGCAAACAGAGACCCGATTAGATCATTTTATATTTTGTTTAATATAAGAATTCTACGAAATTCTATCACATTTGTTCAACTTACGTCGCTCCTATTTCAGATAGCGTACTGGGCTAGGCGGCATCTTAAAGCGCGTGGAATGGCGAGTAAAATGCACTACTAAACTTCTATGATAGGGCAATCAGAGACCCGATTAGATCATTTTATATTTTGGTTAATATAAGAATTCAGCCAAATTCTAGCACATTTGTTCAATTTACGTCGCTCCTATTACAGATAGCTTATTGTGCTTAGCGGCATCTCAAAGCGCATGAAGTGACGAGTGAAATGCACTATTAATCTTCTAGGGTAGGGCAAACAGAGACACGATTATATCATTTTACATTATGGTTAATGTAAGAATTCAGCGAAATTCTATCACATTTGTTCAATTTACGTTGCTGCTATTTCAGATAGCTTATTGGGCTTAGCGGCATCTCAAAGCGCATGAAGTGTCGAGTGAAATGCCCTATTAAACTTCTAGGGTAGGGCAAACAGAGACCCGATTAGATCATTTTATATTATGGTTAATTTAAGAATTCAGCAAAATTCTATCACATTTGTTCAACTTACGTCGCTCCTATTTCAGATAGCGTACTGTGCTAGGCGGCATCTTAAAGCTCGTGGAATGGCGAGTAAAATACACTACTAAACTTCTATGATAGGGCAATCAGAGTCCCGATTAGATCATTTTATATTTTGTTTAATATAAGATTTCCGGGATATTGTATCACATTTGTTCAATTTACGTCGCTCCTATTTCAGATAGCGTATTCGGCTAAGCGGCATCTCAAAGCGCATGAAATGGCGAATAAAATGCACTACTAAACTTCTAGGCTAGGGCGAACAGAGACCCGATCAGATCATTTTACATTATGGTTAATAAAAGAATTCAGCGAAATTCTATCACATTTGTTCAAATTACGTCGCTCCTATTTCAGATAGCGTATTCGG
>CAKAJE020000528.1:0-147901 GCA_916610135.2 Macropis europaea | reverse complement strand
TTCGCCATTTCATGCGCTTTGAGATGCCTCTTAGCCCAATACGCTATCCGAAATAGGAGCGACGTAAGTTGAACAAATGTGATAGAATTTCGCTGAACTCTTTTATGAACCATAATGTAAAATGATCTAATCGGGTCTCTGTTCGCCCTAGCCTAGAGGTTTAATAGTGCATTTTACTCGCCATTCCACGCGCTTTAAGTTACCGCCTAGCCCAGTACGCTATCTAAAATAGGAGCGACGTAAATTGAACAAATGTGATAGAATGTCGCTGAATTCTTATATTAACCAAAATATAAAATGATCTAATCGGGTCTCTGATTGCCCTGTCATAGAAGTTTAATAGTGCATTTTACTCGCCATTGCACGCTCTTTAAGATGCGCCTAGCCCAGTATGCTATCTGAAATAGGAGCGACGTAAGTTGAACAAATGTGATAGAATTACGCTGAATTCTTATATTAACCGTAATATAAAATGATCTAATCGGGTCTCTGTTTGCCTTACCCTAGAAGTTTAATAGTGCATTTTACTCGCCATTCCACGCGCTTTAAGATGGTGCCTAGCCCAGTACGCTATCAGAAATAGGAACGATGTAAGTTGAACAAATGTGATAGAATTTCGCTGAATTCTTTTATTAACCATAATTTAAAATGATGTAATCGGGTCTCTGTTCGCCCTAGCCTAGAAGTTTAGCAGTGCATTTTATTCGCCATTTCATGCGCTTTGAGATGCCGCGTAGCCCCATACGCTATCTGAAATAGGAGCGACGTAAATTGAACAAATGTGATAGAATTTCCCTGAAATCGTATATTGAACAAAATATAAAATGATCTAATTGGGTTTCTGATTGCCCTATCATAGAAGTTTAGTAGTTCATTTTACTCGCCATTCCACGCGCTTTAAGATGCCGCCTAGCCCAGTACGCTATCTGAAATAGGAGCGACGTAAATTGCACAAATGTGATAGAATTACGCTGCATTCTTAAATTAACCATAATATAAAACGATCTGATAGGGTCTCTGTTTGCCCTACCCTAGTAGTTTAATAGTGCATTTTACTCGCCATTCCACGCGCTTTAAGATGCCGCCTAGCCCAGTACGCTATCTGAAATAGGAACGACGTAAATTGAACAAATGTGATAGAATTTTGCTGAATTCTTAAATTAACCATAATATAAAATGATTTTATCGGGGCTCTGTTCGCCCTAGCCTAGAAGTTTACTAGTGCATTTTACTCGCCCTGCCACGCGCTTGAAGGTGGCGCCTAGCCCAGGACGCTATCAGAAATAGGAGCGATGTAAGTTGGACAAATGTGATAGAATTACGCTGAATTCTTTTATTAACCATAATTTAAAATGATGTAATCGGGTCTCTGTTCGCCCTAGCCTAGAAGTTTAGTAGTGCATTTTATTCGCCATTTCATGCGCTTTGAGATGCCGCGTAGCCCAGTACGCTATCTGAAATAGGAGGGACGTAAGTTGAACAAATGTGATAGAATTACGCTGAATTCTTATATTAACCGAAATATAAAATGATCTAATTGGGTCTCTGATTGCCCTATCATAGATGTTTAGTAGTGCATCTTACTCGCCATTCCACGCGCTTTAAGATGCCGCCTAGCCCAGTACGCTATCTGAAATAGGAGCGACGTAAGTTGAACAAATGTGATAGAATTACGCTGAATTCTTATATTAACCGAAATATAAAATGATCTAATCGCGTCTCTGTTTGCCTTATCCTAGAAGTTTAATAGTGCATTTTACTCGCCATTTCATGCGCTTTGAGATGCATCTTAGCCCAATACCCTATCTGAAATAGGATCGACGTTACTTGAACAAATGTGAGAGAATTTCGCTGAATTATTAAATTCACTATAATATAAAATGAACTAATCGGGTCTCTGTTTGCTCTACCCTAGAAGTTTAATAGTGCATTTTACTCATCAGGTTCATGCGCTTTGAGATACCGCTTAGCCCAATACGCTATCCGAAATAGGAGCGACGTAAATTGAACAAACGTGATAGAATTTCGCTGAATTCTTATATTAATCTTAATGTAAAATGATCTAATCGGTTCTCTGTTCGCCCTACCCTAGAAGTTTAATAGTGCCTTTCACTCGTCATTTCATGCGCTTTGAGATGCCGCTTAGCCCAATACGCTATCTGAAATAGGAACGACGTAAATTGAACAAATGTGATAGAATTTTGCTGAATTCTTATGTTAATCTTAATATAAAATGATCTAATCGGGTCTCTGTTCGCCCTAGCCTAGAACTTTAATAGTGCACTTTATTCGCCATTTCATACGCTTTGAGATGCCGCTTAGCCCAATACGGTATCAGAAATAGAAGCGACGTAAATTGAACAAATGTGATAGAATTTCCCTGAAATCTTATATTAAACAAAATATAAAATGATCTAATCCGGTCTCTGATTGGCCTATCATAGAAGTTTTGTAGTGCATTTTACTCGCCATTCCACGCGCTTCCGGATGCCGCTAGCCGGTATGCTATCTGAAATAGGAGCGACGTAAGTTGAACAAATGTGATAGAATTACGCTGAATTCTTATATTAACCGTAATATAAAATGTTCAAATCGGGTCTCTGTTTGGCTTATCCTAGAAGTTTAATAGTGCATTTTACTCGCCATTTCATGCGCTTTGAAATGCTGCTTAGCCCAATACGCTATCTGAAATAGGAGCGACGTAAATTGAACAAATGTGATAGAATTTCGCTGAATTCTTTTATTAACCATAATTTAAAATGATGTAATCGGGTCTCTGTTCGCCCTAGCCTAGAAGTTTAGCAGTGCATTTTATTCGCCATTTCATGCGCTTTGAGATGCCGCGTAGCCCCATACGCTATCTGAAATAGGAGCGACGTAAATTGAACAAATGTGATAGAATTTCCCTGAAATCGTATATTGAACAAAATATAAAATGATCTAATTGGGTTTCTGATTGCCCTATCATAGAAGTTTAGTAGTTCATTTTACTCGCCATTCCACGCGCTTTAAGATGCCGCCTAGCCCAGTACGCTATCTGAAATAGGAGCGACGTAAATTGCACAAATGTGATAGAATTACGCTGCATTCTTAAATTAACCATAATATAAAACGATCTGATAGGGTCTCTGTTTGCCCTACCCTAGAAGTTTAATAGTGCATTTTACTCGCCATTCCACGCGCTTTAAGATGCCGCCTAGCCCCGTACGCTATCTGAAATAGGAACGACGTAAATTGAACAAATGTGATAGAATTTTGCTGAATTCTTAAATTAACCATAATATAAAATGATTTTATCGGGGCTCTGTTCGCCCTAGCCTAGAAGTTTACTAGTGCATTTTACTCGCCCTGCCACGCGCTTGAAGGTGGCGCCTAGCCCAGGACGCTATCAGAAATAGGAGCGATGTAAGTTGGACAAATGTGATAGAATTTCGCTGAATTCTTTTATTAACCATAATTTAAAATGATCTAATCGGGTCTCTGTTCGCCCTAGCCTAGAAGTTTAGTAGTGCATTTTATTCGCCATTTCATGCGCTTTGAGATGCCGCGTAGCCCAGTACGCTATCTGAAATAGGAGCGACGTAAGTTGAACAAATGTGATAGAATTACGCTGAATTCTTATATTAACCGAAATATAAAATGATCTAATTGGGTCTCTGATTGCCCTATCATAGATGTTTAGTAGTGCATCTTACTCGCCATTCCACGCGCTTTAAGATGCCGCCTAGCCCAGTACGCTATCTGAAATAGGAGCGACGTAAGTTGAACAAATGTGATAGAATTACGCTGAATTCTTATATTAACCGAAATATAAAATGATCTAATCGCGTCTCTGTTTGCCTTATCCTAGAAGTTTAATAGTGCATTTTACTCGCCATTTCATGCGCTTTGAGATGCATCTTAGCCCAATACCCTATCTGAAATAGGATCGACGTTACTTGAACAAATGTGAGAGAATTTCGCTGAATTATTAAATTCACTATAATATAAAATGAACTAATCGGGTCTCTGTTTGCTCTACCCTAGAAGTTTAATAGTGCATTTTACTCATCAGTTCATGCGCTTTGAGATACCGCTTAGCCCAATACGCTATCCGAAATAGGAGCGACGTAAATTGAACAAACGTGATAGAATTTCCCTGAATTCTTATATTAATCTTAATGTAAAATGATCTAATCGGTTCTCTGTTCGCCCTACCCTAGAAGTTTAATAGTGCCTTTCACTCGTCATTTCATGCGCTTTGAGATGCCGCTTAGCCCAATACGCTATCTGAAATAGGAACGACGTAAATTGAACAAATGTGATAGAATTTTGCTGAATTCTTATGTTAACCGTAATATAAAATGATCTAATCGGGTCTCTGTTCGCCCTAGCCTAGAACTTTAATAGTGCACTTTATTCGCCATTTCATACGCTTTGAGATGCCGCTTAGCCCAATACGGTATCAGAAATAGAAGCGACGTAAATTGAACAAATGTGATAGAATTTCCCTGAAATCTTATATTAAACAAAATATAAAATGATCTAATCCGGTCTCTGATTGGCCTATCATAGAAGTTTTGTAGTGCATTTTACTCGCCATTCCACGCGCTTCCGGATGCCGCCTAGCCCGGTATGCTATCTGAAATAGGAGCGACGTAAGTTGAACAAATGTGATAGAATTACGCTGAATTCTTATATTAACCGTAATATAAAATGTTCAAATCGGGTCTCTGTTTGGCTTATCCTAGAAGTTTAATAGTGCATTTTACTCGCCATTTCATGCGCTTTGAAATGCTGCTTAGCCCAATACGCTATCTGAAATAGGAGCGACGTAAATTGAACAAATGTGATAGAATTTCGCTGAATTCTTTTATTAACCATAATTTAAAATGATGTAATCGGGTCTCTGTTCGCCCTAGCCTAGAAGTTTAGCAGTGCATTTTATTCGCCATTTCATGCGCTTTGAGATGCCGCGTAGCCCCATACGCTATCTGAAATAGGAGCGACGTAAATTGAACAAATGTGATAGAATTTCCCTGAAATCGTATATTGAACAAAATATAAAATGATCTAATTGGGTTTCTGATTGCCCTATCATAGAAGTTTAGTAGTTCATTTTACTCGCCATTCCACGCGCTTTAAGATGCCGCCTAGCCCAGTACGCTATCTGAAATAGGAGCGACGTAAATTGCACAAATGTGATAGAATTACGCTGCATTCTTAAATTAACCATAATATAAAACGATCTGATAGGGTCTCTGTTTGCCCTACCCTAGTAGTTTAATAGTGCATTTTACTCGCCATTCCACGCGCTTTAAGATGCCGCCTAGCCCCGTACGCTATCTGAAATAGGAACGACGTAAATTGAACAAATGTGATAGAATTTTGCTGAATTCTTAAATTAACCATAATATAAAATGATTTTATCGGGGCTCTGTTCGCCCTAGCCTAGAAGTTTACTAGTGCATTTTACTCGCCCTGCCACGCGCTTGAAGGTGGCGCCTAGCCCAGGACGCTATCAGAAATAGGAGCGATGTAAGTTGGACAAATGTGATAGAATTTCGCTGAATTCTTTTATTAACCATAATTTAAAATGATGTAATCGGGTCTCTGTTCGCCCTAGCCTAGAAGTTTAGTAGTGCATTTTATTCGCCATTTCATGCGCTTTGAGATGCCGCGTAGCCCAGTACGCTATCTGAAATAGGAGCGACGTAAGTTGAACAAATGTGATAGAATTACGCTGAATTCTTATATTAACCGAAATATAAAATGATCTAATTGGGTCTCTGATTGCCCTATCATAGAAGTTTAGTAGTGCATCTTACTCGCCATTCCACGCGCTTTAAGATGCCGCCTAGCCCAGTACGCTATCTGAAATAGGAGCGACGTAAGTTGAACAAATGTGATAGAATTACGCTGAATTCTTATATTAACCGAAATATAAAATGATCTAATCGCGTCTCTGTTTGCCTTATCCTAGAAGTTTAATAGTGCATTTTACTCGCCATTTCATGCGCTTTGAGATGCATCTTAGCCCAATACCCTATCTGAAATAGGATCGACGTTACTTGAACAAATGTGAGAGAATTTCGCTGAATTATTAAATTCACTATAATATAAAATGAACTAATCGGGTCTCTGTTTGCTCTACCCTAGAAGTTTAATAGTGCATTTTACTCATCAGTTCATGCGCTTAGAGATACCGCTTAGCCCAATACGCTATCCGAAATAGGAGCGACGTAAATTGAACAAACGTGATAGAATTTCCCTGAATTCTTATATTAATCTTAATGTAAAATGATCTAATCGGTTCTCTGTTCGCCCTACCCTAGAAGTTTAATAGTGCCTTTCACTCGTCATTTCATGCGCTTTGAGATGCCGCTTAGCCCAATACGCTATCTGAAATAGGAACGACGTAAATTGAACAAATGTGATAGAATTTTGCTGAATTCTTATGTTAACCGTAATATAAAATGATCTAATCGGGTCTCTGTTCGCCCTAGCCTAGAACTTTAATAGTGCACTTTATTCGCCATTTCATACGCTTTGAGATGCCGCTTAGCCCAATACGGTATCAGAAATAGAAGCGACGTAAATTGAACAAATGTGATAGAATTTCCCTGAAATCTTATATTAAACAAAATATAAAATGATCTAATCCGGTCTCTGATTGGCCTATCATAGAAGTTTTGTAGTGCATTTTACTCGCCATTCCACGCGCTTCCGGATGCCGCCTAGCCCGGTATGCTATCTGAAATAGGAGCGACGTAAGTTGAACAAATGTGATAGAATTACGCTGAATTCTTATATTAACCGTAATATAAAATGTTCAAATCGGGTCTCTGTTTGGCTTATCCTAGAAGTTTAATAGTGCATTTTACTCGCCATTTCATGCGCTTTGAAATGCTGCTTAGCCCAATACGCTATCTGAAATAGGAGCGACGTAAATTGAACAAATGTGATAGAATTTCGCTGAATTCTTTTATTAACCATAATTTAAAATGATGTAATCGGGTCTCTGTTCGCCCTAGCCTAGAAGTTTAGCAGTGCATTTTATTCGCCATTTCATGCGCTTTGAGATGCCGCGTAGCCCAATACGCTATCTGAAATAGGAGCGACGTAAATTGAACAAATGTGATAGAATTTCCCTGAAATCGTATATTGAACAAAATATAAAATGATCTAATTGGGTTTCTGATTGCCCTATCATAGAAGTTTAGTAGTTCATTTTACTCGCCATTCCACGCTCTTTAAGATGCCGCCTAGCCCAGTACGCTATCTGAAATAGGAGCGACGTAAATTGCACAAATGTGATAGAATTACGCTGCATTCTTAAATTAACCATAATATAAAACGATCTGATAGGGTCTCTGTTTGCCCTACCCTAGAAGTTTAATAGTGCATTTTACTCGCCATTCCACGCGCTTTAAGATGCCGCCTAGCCCCGTACGCTATCTGAAATAGGAACGACGTAAATTGAACAAATGTGATAGAATTTTGCTGAATTCTTAAATTAACCATAATATAAAATGATTTTATCGGGGCTCTGTTCGCCCTATCCTAGAAGTTTACTAGTGCATTTTACTCGCCCTGCCACGCGCTTGAAGGTGGCGCCTAGCCCAGGACGCTATCAGAAATAGGAGCGATGTAAGTTGGACAAATGTGATAGAATTTCGCTGAATTCTTTTATTAACCATAATTTAAAATGATGTAATCGGGTCTCTGTTCGCCCTAGCCTAGAAGTTTAATAGTGCATTTTATTCGCCATTTCATGCGCTTTGAGATGCCGCGTAGCCCAGTACGCTATCTGAAATAGGAGCGACGTAAGTTGAACAAATGTGATAGAATTACGCTGAATTCTTATATTAACCGAAATATAAAATGATCTAATTGGGTCTCTGATTGCCCTATCATAGAAGTTTAGTAGTGCATCTTACTCGCCATTCCACGCGCTTTAAGATGCCGCCTAGCCCAGTACGCTATCTGAAATAGGAGCGACGTAAATTGAACAAATGTGATAGAATTTCGCTGAATTCTTATATTAACCGAAATATAAAATGATCTAATCGCGTCTCTGTTTGCCTTATCCTAGAAGTTTAATAGTGCATTTTACTCGCCATTTCATGCGCTTTGAGATGCATCTTAGCCCAATACCCTATCTGAAATAGGATCGACGTTACTTGAACAAATGTGAGAGAATTTCGCTGAATTATTAAATTCACTATAATATAAAATGAACTAATCGGGTCTCTGTTTGCTCTACCCTAGAAGTTTAATAGTGCATTTTACTCATCAGTTCATGCGCTTAGAGATACCGCTTAGCCCAATACGCTATCCGAAATAGGAGCGACGTAAATTGAACAAACGTGATAGAATTTCCCTGAATTCTTATATTAATCTTAATGTAAAATGATCTAATCGGTTCTCTGTTCGCCCTACCCTAGAAGTTTAATAGTGCCTTTCACTCGTCATTTCATGCGCTTTGAGATGCCGCTTAGCCCAATACGCTATCTGAAATAGGAACGACGTAAATTGAACAAATGTGATAGAATTTTGCTGAATTCTTATATTAACCGTAATATAAAATGATCTAATCGGGTCTCTGTTCGCCCTAGCCTAGAACTTTAATAGTGCACTTTATTCGCCATTTCATACGCTTTGAGATGCCGCTTAGCCCAATACGGTATCAGAAATAGAAGCGACGTAAATTGAACAAATGTGATAGAATTTCCCTGAAATCTTATATTAAACAAAATATAAAATGATCTAATCCGGTCTCTGATTGGCCTATCATAGAAGTTTTGTAGTGCATTTTACTCGCCATTCCACGCGCTTCCGGATGCCGCCTAGCCCGGTATGCTATCTGAAATAGGAGCGACGTAAGTTGAACAAATGTGATAGAATTACGCTGAATTCTTATATTAACCGTAATATAAAATGTTCAAATCGGGTCTCTGTTTGGCTTATCCTAGAAGTTTAATAGTGCATTTTACTCGCCATTTCATGCGCTTTGAAATGCTGCTTAGCCCAATACGCTATCTGAAATAGGAGCGACGTAAATTGAACAAATGTGATAGAATTTCGCTGAATTCTTAAATTAACCATAATATAAAATGATCTAATCGGGTCTCTGTTTGTCCTACCCTAGAAGTTTAATAGTGCATTTTACTCGCCATTTCATGCGCTTTGAGATGCCGCCTAGCCCAGTACGCTATCTGAAACAGGAGCGACTTAAGTTGAACAAATGTGATAGAATTACGCTGCATTCTTAAATTAACCATAATATAAAACGATCTGATAGGGTCTCTGTTTGCCCTACCCTAGTAGTTTAATAGTGCATTTTACTCGCCATTCCACGCGCTTTAAGATGCCGCCTAGCCCAGTACGCTATCTGAAATAGGAACGACGTAAATTGAACAAATGTGATAGAATTTTGCTGAATTCTTAAATTAACCATAATATAAAATGATTTTATCGGGGCTCTGTTCGCCCTAGCCTAGAAGTTTACTAGTGCATTTTACTCGCCCTGCCACGCGCTTGAAGGTGGCGCCTAGCCCAGGACGCTATCAGAAATAGGAGCGATGTAAGTTGGACAAATGTGATAGAATTTCGCTGAATTCTTTTATTAACCATAATTTAAAATGATGTAATCGGGTCTCTGTTCGCCCTAGCCTAGAAGTTTAATAGTGCATTTTATTCGCCATTTCATGCGCTTTGAGATGCCGCGTAGCCCAGTACGCTATCTGAAATAGGAGCGACGTAAGTTGAACAAATGTGATAGAATTACGCTGAATTCTTATATTAACCGAAATATAAAATGATCTAATTGGGTCTCTGATTGCCCTATCATAGAAGTTTAGTAGTGCATTTTACTCGCCATTCCACGCGCTTTAAGATGCCGCCTAGCCCAGTACGCTATCTGAAATAGGAGCGACGTAAGTTGAACAAATGTGATAGAATTACGCTGAATTCTTATATTAACCGAAATATAAAATGATCTAATCGCGTCTCTGTTTGCCTTATCCTAGAAGTTTAATAGTGCATTTTACTCGCCATTTCATGCGCTTTGAGATGCATCTTAGCCCAATACCCTATCTGAAATAGGATCGACGTTACTTGAACAAATGTGAGAGAATTTCGCTGAATTATTAAATTCACTATAATATAAAATGAACTAATCGGGTCTCTGTTTGCTCTACCCTAGAAGTTTAATAGTGCATTTTACTCATCAGTTCATGCGCTTTGAGATACCGCTTAGCCCAATACGCTATCCGAAATAGGAGCGACGTAAATTGAACAAACGTGATAGAATTTCCCTGAATTCTTATATTAATCTTAATGTAAAATGATCTAATCGGTTCTCTGTTCGCCCTACCCTAGAAGTTTAATAGTGCCTTTCACTCGTCATTTCATGCGCTTTGAGATGCCGCTTAGCCCAATACGCTATCTGAAATAGGAACGACGTAAATTGAACAAATGTGATAGAATTTTGCTGAATTCTTATGTTAACCGTAATATAAAATGATCTAATCGGGTCTCTGTACGCCCTAGCCTAGAACTTTAATAGTGCACTTTATTCGCCATTTCATACGCTTTGAGATGCCGCTTAGCCCAATACGGTATCAGAAATAGAAGCGACGTAAATTGAACAAATGTGATAGAATTTCGCTGAAATCTTATAATAAACAAAATGTAAAATGATCTAATCGGGTCTCTGTTCGCCCTAGCCTAGAAGTTTAATCGTGCATTTTACTCGCCATTTCATGCGCTTTGAGATGCCGCTTAGCCCAATACGCTATCTGAAATAGGAACGACGTAAATTGAACAAATGTGGTAGAATTTCCCTGAATTCTTATATTAACCTTAATGTAAAATGATCTAATCGGTTCTCTGTTCGCCCAACCCTAGAAGTTTAATAGTGCCTTTCACTCGTCATTCCATGCGCTTTGAGATGCCGCTTAGCCCAATACGCTATCTGAAATAGGATGGACGTAAATTGAACAAATGTGATAGAATTTTGCTGAATTCTTAAATTAACCATAATATAAAATGATATAATCGGGTCTCTGTTTGCCCTACCCTAGAAGTTTAATAGTGCATCTTACTCGCCATTTCATGCGCTTTGAGAAGCCGCAGAGCACAATACGCTATCTGAAATAGGAGTCACGTATATTGAAAAATGTGATAGAATTTCCCTGAATTCTTATATTAACCTTAATGTAAAATGATCTAATCGGGTCTCTGTTCGCCCTACCATAGAAGTCTAATAGTGCATTTCACTCGTCATTTCATGCGCTTTGAGATGCCGCTTAGCCCAATACGCTATCTGAAATAGGAGCAACGTAAATTGAAAAATGTGATAGAATTTCCCTGAATTCTTAAATTAACCAAAATATAAATTAATCTTATCGGGTCTCTGTTGCCCTATCACAGAAGTTTAACAGTGCATTTTACTCGCCATTCCACGCGCTTTAAGATGCCGCATAGCCCAGTACGCTATCTGAAATAGGAGCGACGTAACTTGAACAAATGTGATAGAATTACGCTGCATTCTTAAATTAACCATAATATAAAATGATCCAATCGGGTCTCTGATTGCCCTATCATAGAAGTTTAATAGTGCATTTTACTCGCCATTCCACGCGCTTTAAGATGCCGCCTAGCCCAGTGCGCTATCTGAAATAGGAGCGACGTAAATAGGACGAATGTGATAAAATTTTGCTGACGTTTTAAATTAACCATAATATAAAATGATCTAATCGGGTCTCTGTTCGCCCTACCATAGAAGTCTAATAGTGCATTTCACTCGACATTTCATGTGCTTTGAGATGCCGCATAGCCCAATACGCTATCTGAAATAGGAGCGACGTAAGTTGAACAAATGTGATAGAATTTTGCTGACTTCTTAAATTAACCATAATATAAAGTGATCTACTCGGGTCTCTGTTTGCCTTATCCTAGAAGTTTAGTATTGCATTTCACTCGTCATTTCATGCGCTTTGAGATGCCGCTTAGCCCAATACGCTATCTGAAATAGGAGCGACGTAAGTTGAACAAATGTGATAGAATTTCGCTGAATTCTTATATTAACCAAAATATAAAATGATCTAATCGGGTCTCTGATTGCCCTATCATAGAAGTTTAATAGTGCATTTTACTCGCCATTCCGCGCGCTTTAAGATGCCGCTTAGCCCAATACGCTATCTGAAATAGGAGCGACGAAAATTGAACAAATGTGATAGAATTTTGCTGACTTCTTAAATTAACCATAATATAAAGTGATCTACTCGGGTCTCTGTTTGCCCTACCCTAGAACTTTAATAGTGCACTTTATTCGCCATTTCATACGCTTTGAGATGCCGCTTAGCCCAATACGCTATCTGAAATAGGAGCGACGTAAGTTGAACAAATGTGATAGAATTTCGTTGAATTCTTTTATTAACCATAATGTAAAATGATCTAATCGGGTCTCTGTTTGCCCTTCCCTAGAAGTTTAATAGTGCATTTCACTCGTCATTTCATGCGCTTTGAGATGCCGCTAAGCCCAATAAGCCATCTGAATAGGAGCGACGTAAATTGAACAAATGTGATAGAGTTTCGCTGAATTCTTATATTAACCTTAATGTAAAATGATCTAATCAGGTCTCTGTTCGCCCTACCCTAGAAGTTTAATAGTGCATTTCACGCGCAATTGCATGCGCTTTGAGATGCCGCATAGCGCAATTAGCTATCTGAAATAGGAGCGACGTAAATTGAACAAATGTGATTGAATTTCGCAGAATTCTTGTATTAACCAAAATATAAAATGATCTAATCGGGTCTCTGTTTGCCTTATCCTAGAAGTTTAATAGTGCATTTTACTCGCCATTTCATGCGCTTTGAGATGCATCTTAGCCCAATACCCTATCTGAAATAGGATCGACGTTACTTGAACAAATGTGAGAGAATTTCGCTGAATTATTAAATTCACTATAATATAAAATGAACTAATCGGGTCTCTGTTTGCTCTACCCTAGAAGTTTAATAGTGCATTTTACTCATCAGTTCATGCGCTTAGAGATACCGCTTAGCCCAATACGCTATCCGAAATAGGAGCGACGTAAATTGAACAAACGTGATAGAATTTCCCTGAATTCTTATATTAATCTTAATGTAAAATGATCTAATCGGTTCTCTGTTCGCCCTACCCTAGAAGTTTAATAGTGCCTTTCACTCGTCATTTCATGCGCTTTGAGATGCCGCTTAGCCCAATACGCTATCTGAAATAGGAACGACGTAAATTGAACAAATGTGATAGAATTTTGCTGAATTCTTATGTTAACCGTAATATAAAATGATCTAATCGGGTCTCTGTTCGCCCTAGCCTAGAACTTTAATAGTGCACTTTATTCGCCATTTCATACGCTTTGAGATGCCGCTTAGCCCAATACGGTATCAGAAATAGAAGCGACGTAAATTGAACAAATGTGATAGAATTTCCCTGAAATCTTATATTAAACAAAATATAAAATGATCTAATCCGGTCTCTGATTGGCCTATCATAGAAGTTTTGTAGTGCATTTTACTCGCCATTCCACGCGCTTCCGGATGCCGCCTAGCCCGGTATGCTATCTGAAATAGGAGCGACGTAAGTTGAACAAATGTGATAGAATTACGCTGAATTCTTATATTAACCGTAATATAAAATGTTCAAATCGGGTCTCTGTTTGGCTTATCCTAGAAGTTTAATAGTGCATTTTACTCGCCATTTCATGCGCTTTGAAATGCTGCTTAGCCCAATACGCTATCTGAAATAGGAGCGACGTAAATTGAACAAATGTGATAGAATTTCGCTGAATTCTTTTATTAACCATAATTTAAAATGATGTAATCGGGTCTCTGTTCGCCCTAGCCTAGAAGTTTAGCAGTGCATTTTATTCGCCATTTCATGCGCTTTGAGATGCCGCGTAGCCCCATACGCTATCTGAAATAGGAGCGACGTAAATTGAACAAATGTGATAGAATTTCCCTGAAATCGTATATTGAACAAAATATAAAATGATCTAATTGGGTTTCTGATTGCCCTATCATAGAAGTTTAGTAGTTCATTTTACTCGCCATTCCACGCGCTTTAAGATGCCGCCTAGCCCAGTACGCTATCTGAAATAGGAGCGACGTAAATTGAACAAATGTGATAGAATTACGCTGCATTCTTAAATTAACCATAATATAAAACGATCTGATAGGGTCTCTGTTTGCCCTACCCTAGTAGTTTAATAGTGCATTTTACTCGCCATTCCACGCGCTTTAAGATGCCGCCTAGCCCCGTACGCTATCTGAAATAGGAACGACGTAAATTGAACAAATGTGATAGAATTTTGCTGAATTCTTAAATTAACCATAATATAAAATGATTTTATCGGGGCTCTGTTCGCCCTAGCCTAGAAGTTTACTAGTGCATTTTACTCGCCCTGCCACGCGCTTGAAGGTGGCGCCTAGCCCAGGACGCTATCAGAAATAGGAGCGATGTAAGTTGGACAAATGTGATAGAATTTCGCTGAATTCTTTTATTAACCATAATTTAAAATGATCTAATCGGGTCTCTGTTCGCCCTAGCCTAGAAGTTTAGTAGTGCATTTTATTCGCCATTTCATGCGCTTTGAGATGCCGCGTAGCCCAGTACGCTATCTGAAATAGGAGCGACGTAAGTTGAACAAATGTGATAGAATTACGCTGAATTCTTATATTAACCGAAATATAAAATGATCTAATTGGGTCTCTGATTGCCCTATCATAGAAGTTTAGTAGTGCATCTTACTCGCCATTCCACGCGCTTTAAGATGCCGCCTAGCCCAGTACGCTATCTGAAATAGGAGCGACGTAAGTTGAACAAATGTGATAGAATTACGCTGAATTCTTATATTAACCGAAATATAAAATGATCTAATCGCGTCTCTGTTTGCCTTATCCTAGAAGTTTAATAGTGCATTTTACTCGCCATTTCATGCGCTTTGAGATGCATCTTAGCCCAATACCCTATCTGAAATAGGATCGACGTTACTTGAACAAATGTGAGAGAATTTCGCTGAATTATTAAATTCACTATAATATAAAATGAACTAATCGGGTCTCTGTTTGCTCTACCCTAGAAGTTTAATAGTGCATTTTACTCATCAGTTCATGCGCTTAGAGATACCGCTTAGCCCAATACGCTATCCGAAATAGGAGCGACGTAAATTGAACAAACGTGATAGAATTTCCCTGAATTCTTATATTAATCTTAATGTAAAATGATCTAATCGGTTCTCTGTTCGCCCTACCCTAGAAGTTTAATAGTGCCTTTCACTCGTCATTTCATGCGCTTTGAGATGCCGCTTAGCCCAATACGCTATCTGAAATAGGAACGACGTAAATTGAACAAATGTGATAGAATTTTGCTGAATTCTTATGTTAACCGTAATATAAAATGATCTAATCGGGTCTCTGTTCGCCCTAGCCTAGAACTTTAATAGTGCACTTTATTCGCCATTTCATACGCTTTGAGATGCCGCTTAGCCCAATACGGTATCAGAAATAGAAGCGACGTAAATTGAACAAATGTGATAGAATTTCCCTGAAATCTTATATTAAACAAAATATAAAATGATCTAATCCGGTCTCTGATTGGCCTATCATAGAAGTTTTGTAGTGCATTTTACTCGCCATTCCACGCGCTTCCGGATGCCGCCTAGCCCGGTATGCTATCTGAAATAGGAGCGACGTAAGTTGAACAAATGTGATAGAATTACGCTGAATTCTTATATTAACCGTAATATAAAATGTTCAAATCGGGTCTCTGTTTGGCTTATCCTAGAATTTTAATAGTGCATTGTACTCGCCATTTCATGCGCTTTGAAATGCTGCTTAGCCCAATACGCTATCTGAAATAGGAGCGACGTAAATTGAACAAATGTGATAGAATTTCGCTGAATTCTTTTATTAACCATAATTTAAAATGATGTAATCGGGTCTCTGTTCGCCCTAGCCTAGAAGTTTAGCAGTGCATTTTATTCGCCATTTCATGCGCTTTGAGATGCCGCGTAGCCCCATACGCTATCTGAAATAGGAGCGACGTAAATTGAACAAATGTGATAGAATTTCCCTGAAATCGTATATTGAACAAAATATAAAATGATCTAATTGGGTTTCTGATTGCCCTATCATAGAAGTTTAGTAGTTCATTTTACTCGCCATTCCACGCGCTTTAAGATGCCGCCTAGCCCAGTACGCTATCTGAAATAGGAGCGACGTAAATTGCACAAATGTGATAGAATTACGCTGCATTCTTAAATTAACCATAATATAAAACGATCTGATAGGGTCTCTGTTTGCCCTACCCTAGTAGTTTAATAGTGCATTTTACTCGCCATTCCACGCGCTTTAAGATGCCGCCTAGCCCCGTACGCTATCTGAAATAGGAACGACGTAAATTGAACAAATGTGATAGAATTTTGCTGAATTCTTAAATTAACCATAATATAAAATGATTTTATCGGGGCTCTGTTCGCCCTAGCCTAGAAGTTTACTAGTGCATTTTACTCGCCCTGCCACGCGCTTGAAGGTGGCGCCTAGCCCAGGACGCTATCAGAAATAGGAGCGATGTAAGTTGGACAAATGTGATAGAATTTCGCTGAATTCTTTTATTAACCATAATTTAAAATGATGTAATCGGGTCTCTGTTCGCCCTAGCCTAGAAGTTTAGTAGTGCATTTTATTCGCCATTTCATGCGCTTTGAGATGCCGCGTAGCCCAGTACGCTATCTGAAATAGGAGCGACGTAAGTTGAACAAATGTGATAGAATTACGCTGAATTCTTATATTAACCGAAATATAAAATGATCTAATTGGGTCTCTGATTGCCCTATCATAGAAGTTTAGTAGTGCATCTTACTCGCCATTCCACGCGCTTTAAGATGCCGCCTAGCCCAGTACGCTATCTGAAATAGGAGCGACGTAAGTTGAACAAATGTGATAGAATTACGCTGAATTCTTATATTAACCGAAATATAAAATGATCTAATCGCGTCTCTGTTTGCCTTATCCTAGAAGTTTAATAGTGCATTTTACTCGCCATTTCATGCGCTTTGAGATGCATCTTAGCCCAATACCCTATCTGAAATAGGATCGACGTTACTTGAACAAATGTGAGAGAATTTCGCTGAATTATTAAATTCACTATAATATAAAATGAACTAATCGGGTCTCTGTTTGCTCTACCCTAGAAGTTTAATAGTGCATTTTACTCATCAGTTCATGCGCTTAGAGATACCGCTTAGCCCAATACGCTATCCGAAATAGGAGCGACGTAAATTGAACAAACGTGATAGAATTTCCCTGAATTCTTATATTAATCTTAATGTAAAATGATCTAATCGGTTCTCTGTTCGCCCTACCCTAGAAGTTTAATAGTGCCTTTCACTCGTCATTTCATGCGCTTTGAGATGCCGCTTAGCCCAATACGCTATCTGAAATAGGAACGACGTAAATTGAACAAATGTGATAGAATTTTGCTGAATTCTTATGTTAACCGTAATATAAAATGATCTAATCGGGTCTCTGTTCGCCCTAGCCTAGAACTTTAATAGTGCACTTTATTCGCCATTTCATACGCTTTGAGATGCCGCTTAGCCCAATACGGTATCAGAAATAGAAGCGACGTAAATTGAACAAATGTGATAGAATTTCCCTGAAATCTTATATTAAACAAAATATAAAATGATCTAATCCGGTCTCTGATTGGCCTATCATAGAAGTTTTGTAGTGCATTTTACTCGCCATTCCACGCGCTTCCGGATGCCGCCTAGCCCGGTATGCTATCTGAAATAGGAGCGACGTAAGTTGAACAAATGTGATAGAATTACGCTGAATTCTTATATTAACCGTAATATAAAATGTTCAAATCGGGTCTCTGTTTGGCTTATCCTAGAAGTTTAATAGTGCATTTTACTCGCCATTTCATGCGCTTTGAAATGCTGCTTAGCCCAATACGCTATCTGAAATAGGAGCGACGTAAATTGAACAAATGTGATAGAATTTCGCTGAATTCTTAAATTAACCATAATATAAAATGATCTAATCGGGTCTCTGTTTGTCCTACCCTAGAAGTTTAATAGTGCATTTTACTAGCCATTTCATGCGCTTTGAGATGCCGCCTAGCCCAGTACGCTATCTGAAACAGGAGCGACTTAAGTTGAACAAATGTGATAGAATTACGCTGCATTCTTAAATTAACCATAATATAAAACGATCTGATAGGGTCTCTGTTTGCCCTACCCTAGTAGTTTAATAGTGCATTTTACTCGCCATTCCACGCGCTTTAAGATGCCGCCTAGCCCAGTACGCTATCTGAAATAGGAACGACGTAAATTGAACAAATGTGATAGAATTTTGCTGAATTCTTAAATTAACCATAATATAAAATGATTTTATCGGGGCTCTGTTCGCCCTAGCCTAGAAGTTTACTAGTGCATTTTACTCGCCCTGCCACGCGCTTGAAGGTGGCGCCTAGCCCAGGACGCTATCAGAAATAGGAGCGATGTAAGTTGGACAAATGTGATAGAATTTCGCTGAATTCTTTTATTAACCATAATTTAAAATGATGTAATCGGGTCTCTGTTCGCCCTAGCCTAGAAGTTTAGTAGTGCATTTTATTCGCCATTTCATGCGCTTTGAGATGCCGCGTAGCCCAGTACGCTATCTGAAATAGGAGCGACGTAAGTTGAACAAATGTGATAGAATTACGCTGAATTCTTATATTAACCGAAATATAAAATGATCTAATTGGGTCTCTGATTGCCCTATCATAGAAGTTTAGTAGTGCATCTTACTCGCCATTCCACGCGCTTTAAGATGCCGCCTAGCCCAGTACGCTATCTGAAATAGGAGCGACGTAAGTTGAACAAATGTGATAGAATTACGCTGAATTCTTATATTAACCGAAATATAAAATGATCTAATCGCGTCTCTGTTTGCCTTATCCTAGAAGTTTAATAGTGCATTTTACTCGCCATTTCATGCGCTTTGAGATGCATCTTAGCCCAATACCCTATCTGAAATAGGATCGACGTTACTTGAACAAATGTGAGAGAATTTCGCTGAATTATTAAATTCACTATAATATAAAATGAACTAATCGGGTCTCTGTTTGCTCTACCCTAGAAGTTTAATAGTGCATTTTACTCATCAGTTCATGCGCTTTGAGATACCGCTTAGCCCAATACGCTATCCGAAATAGGAGCGACGTAAATTGAACAAACGTGATAGAATTTCCCTGAATTCTTATATTAATCTTAATGTAAAATGATCTAATCGGTTCTCTGTTCGCCCTACCCTAGAAGTTTAATAGTGCCTTTCACTCGTCATTTCATGCGCTTTGAGATGCCGCTTAGCCCAATACGCTATCTGAAATAGGAACGACGTAAATTGAACAAATGTGATAGAATTTTGCTGAATTCTTATGTTAACCGTAATATAAAATGATCTAATCGGGTCTCTGTTCGCCCTAGCCTAGAACTTTAATAGTGCACTTTATTCGCCATTTCATACGCTTTGAGATGCCGCTTAGCCCAATACGGTATCAGAAATAGAAGCGACGTAAATTGAACAAATGTGATAGAATTTCCCTGAAATCTTATAATAAACAAAATGTAAAATGATCTAATCGGGTCTCTGTTCGCCCTAGCCTAGAAGTTTAATCGTGCATTTTACTCGCCATTTCATGCGCTTTGAGATGCCGCTTAGCCCAATACGCTATCTGAAATAGGAACGACGTAAATTGAACAAATGTGGTAGAATTTCCCTGAATTCTTATATTAACCTTAATGTAAAATGATCTAATCGGTTCTCTGTTCGCCCAACCCTAGAAGTTTAATAGTGCCTTTCACTCGTCATTCCATGCGCTTTGAGATGCCGCTTAGCCCAATACGCTATCTGAAATAGGATGGACGTAAATTGAACAAATGTGATAGAATTTTGCTGAATTCTTAAATTAACCATAATATAAAATGATATAATCGGGTCTCTGTTTGCCCTACCCTAGAAGTTTAATAGTGCATCTTACTCGCCATTTCATGCGCTTTGAGAAGCCGCAGAGCACAATACGCTATCTGAAATAGGAGTCACGTATATTGAAAAATGTGATAGAATTTCCCTGAATTCTTATATTAACCTTAATGTAAAATGATCTAATCGGGTCTCTGTTCGCCCTACCATAGAAGTCTAATAGTGCATTTCACTCGTCATTTCATGCGCTTTGAGATGCCGCTTAGCCCAATACGCTATCTGAAATAGGAGCAACGTAAATTGAAAAATGTGATAGAATTTCCCTGAATTCTTAAATTAACCAAAATATAAATTAATCTTATCGGGTCTCTGTTGCCCTATCACAGAAGTTTAACAGTGCATTTTACTCGCCATTCCACGCGCTTTAAGATGCCGCATAGCCCAGTACGCTATCTGAAATAGGAGCGACGTAACTTGAACAAATGTGATAGAATTACGCTGCATTCTTAAATTAACCATAATATAAAATGATCCAATCGGGTCTCTGATTGCCCTATCATAGAAGTTTAATAGTGCATTTTACTCGCCATTCCACGCGCTTTAAGATGCCGCCTAGCCCAGTGCGCTATCTGAAATAGGAGCGACGTAAATAGGACGAATGTGATAAAATTTTGCTGACGTTTTAAATTAACCATAATATAAAATGATCTAATCGGGTCTCTGTTCGCCCTACCATAGAAGTCTAATAGTGCATTTCACTCGACATTTCATGTGCTTTGAGATGCCGCATAGCCCAATACGCTATCTGAAATAGGAGCGACGTAAGTTGAACAAATGTGATAGAATTTTGCTGACTTCTTAAATTAACCATAATATAAAGTGATCTACTCGGGTCTCTGTTTGCCTTATCCTAGAAGTTTAGTATTGCATTTCACTCGTCATTTCATGCGCTTTGAGATGCCGCTTAGCCCAATACGCTATCTGAAATAGGAGCGACGTAAATTGAACAAATGTGATAGAATTTCGCTGAATTCTTATATTAACCAAAATATAAAATGATCTAATCGGGTCTCTGATTGCCCTATCATAGAAGTTTAATAGTGCATTTTACTCGCCATTCCGCGCGCTTTAAGATGCCGCTTAGCCCAATACGCTATCTGAAATAGGAGCGACGAAAATTGAACAAATGTGATAGAATTTTGCTGACTTCTTAAATTAACCATAATATAAAGTGATCTACTCGGGTCTCTGTTTGCCCTACCCTAGAACTTTAATAGTGCACTTTATTCGCCATTTCATACGCTTTGAGATGCCGCTTAGCCCAATACGCTATCTGAAATAGGAGCGACGTAAGTTGAACAAATGTGATAGAATTTCGTTGAATTCTTTTATTAACCATAATGTAAAATGATCTAATCGGGTCTCTGTTTGCCCTTCCCTAGAAGTTTAATAGTGCATTTCACTCGTCATTTCATGCGCTTTGAGATGCCGCTAAGCCCAATAAGCCATCTGAATAGGAGCGACGTAAATTGAACAAATGTGATAGAGTTTCGCTGAATTCTTATATTAACCTTAATGTAAAATGATCTAATCAGGTCTCTGTTCGCCCTACCCTAGAAGTTTAATAGTGCATTTCACGCGCAATTGCATGCGCTTTGAGATGCCGCATAGCGCAATTAGCTATCTGAAATAGGAGCGACGTAAATTGAACAAATGTGATTGAATTTCGCAGAATTCTTGTATTAACCAAAATATAAAATGATCTAATCGGGTCTCTGATTGCCTTATCATAGAAGTTTAATAGTGCATTTCACTCGCCATTCCACGCGCTTTAAGATGCCGCCTAGCCCAGTACGCTATCTGAAATAGGAACGACGTAAATTGAACAAATGTGATAGGATTTTGCAGAATTCTTAAATTAACCATAATATAAAATGATCTAATCGGGTCTCTGGTTGCCCTACCCTAGAAATTTAATAGTGCATTTTACTCGCCATTTCATGCGCTTTGAGATGCCGCTTAGCCCAATACGCTATCTCAAATAGGAGCGACGTAAGTTGAACAAATGTGATAGAATTGCGCTAAATTCTTATATTAACCGTAATATAAAATGATCTAATCGGGTCTCTGTTTCCCTAACCCTAGAAGTTTAATAGTGCATTTTACTCGCCACTTCATGCGCTTTGAGATGCCGCTTAGCCCAATACACTACCTGAAATAGGAGCGACGTAAATTGAACGAATGTGATAGAATTTCGCTGAATTCTTAAATTAACCATAATATAAAATGATCTAATCGGGTCTCTGTTTGCCCTACCCTAGAAGTGTAATAGTGCATTTTACTCGCCATTTCTTGCGCTTTGAGATGCCGCTTAGCCCAATACGCTATCTGAAATATCAACGACGTAAATTGAACAAATGTGATAGAATTTCGCTGAATTCTTATATTAACCTTAATGTAAAATGATCTAATCGGGTCTCTGTTCGCCCTACCCTAGAAGTTTAATAGTGCATTTCACTCGTAATTGCATGCGCTTTGAAATGCCGCATAGCGCAATTAGCTATCTGCAATAGGAGCGACGTAAATGGAACAAATGTGATAGAATTTCGCTGAATTCTTGTATTAACCAAAATATAAAATGATCTAATCGGGTCTCTGATTGCCTTATCATAGAAGTTTAATAGTGCATTTCACTCGCCATTCCACGCGCTTTAAGATGCCGCCTAGCCCAGTACGCTATCTGAAATAGGAACGACGTAAATTGAACAGATGTGATAGAATTTTGCTGAATTCTTAAATTAACCATAATATAAACTGATCTAATCGGGTCTCTGTTTGCCCTACCCTAGAAATTTAACAGTGCATTTTACTCGCCATTTCATGCGCTTTGAGATGCCGCTTAGCCCAATACGCTATCTGAAATAAGAGCGACGTAAGTTGAACAAATGTGATAGAATTTCGCTTAATTCTTTTATTAACCATAATGTAAAATGATCTAATCGGGTCTCTGATTGCCCTATCATAGAAGTTAAATAGTGCATTTTACTCGCCATTCCACGCGCTTTAATATGCCGCCTAGCCCAGTACGCTATCTGAAATAGGAGCGACGTAAATTGAACAAATGTGATAGAATTTCGCTTAATTCTTTTATTAACCATAATGTAAAATGATCTAATCGGGTCTCTGATTGCCCTATCATAGAAGATTAGTAGTGCATTTTGCTCGCCATTCCACGCGCTTTAAGATGCCGCCTAGCCCTGTATGCTATCTGAAATAGGAGCGACGAAAGTTGAACAAATGTGATAGAATTACGCTGCATTCTTATATTAACCGTAATATAAAATGATCTAATCGGGTCTCCGTTTGCCTTATCCTAGAAGTTTAATAGTGCATTATACTCGCCATTTCATGCGCTTTGAGATGCCGCTTAGCCCAGTACGCTATCTGAAATATCACAGACGTAAATTGAACAAATGTGATAGAATTTCGCTGAATTCTTATATTACCCTTAATGTAAAATGATCTAATCGGGTCTCTGTTCGCCCTACCCTAGAAGTTTAATAGTGCATTTCACTCGTAATTGCATGCGGTTTGAGATGCCGCATAGCCCAATTAGCTATATGAAATAGGAGCGACGTAAATTGAATAAATGTGATAGAATTTCGCTGAACCCTTGTATTAACCATAATATAAAATGATCTAATCGGGTCTCTCATTGCCCTATCATAGAAGTTTAATAGTGCATTTCACTCGCCATTCCACGCGCTTTAAGATGCCGCCTAGCCCAGTACGCTATCTGAAATAGGAACGACGTAAATTGAACAAATGTGATAGAATTTTGCTGAATTCTTAAATTAACCATAATATAAAATGATATAATCGGGTCTCTGTTTGCCCTACCCTAGAAGTTTAATAGTGCATTTTACTCGCCATTCCACGCGCTTTAAGATGCCGCCTAGCCCAGTACGCTAACTGAAATAGGAACGACGTAAATTGAAGAAATGTGATAGGATTTTGCAGAATTCATAAATTAACCATAATATAAAATTATCTAATCGGGTCTCTGTTTGCCCTACCCTAGAAGTTTAATAGTGCATCTTACTCGCCATTTCATGCGCTTTGAGAAGCCGCATAGCACAATACGCTATCTGAAATAGGAGTCACGTAAATTGAAAAATGTGATAGAATTTCCCTGAAATCTTATATTAAACAAAATATAAAATGATCTAATCGGGTCTCTGATTGCCCTACCCTAGAACTTTAATAGTGCACTTTATTCGCCATTTCATACGCTTTGAGATGCCGCTTAGCCCAATACGGTATCAGAAATAGAAGCGACGTAAATTGAACAAACGTGATAGAATTTCCCTGAAATCTTATATTAAACAAAATATAAAATGGTATAATCCGGTCTCTGATTGGCCTATCATAGAAGTTTTGTAGTGCATTTTACTCGCCATTCCACGCGCTTTCGGATGCCGCCTAGCCCAGTATGCTATCTGAAATAGGAGCGACGTAAGTTGAGCAAATGTGACAGAATTACGCTGAATTCTTATATTAACCGTAATATAAAATGATCTAATCGGGTCTCTGTTTGGCTTATCCTAGAAGTTTAATAGTGCATTTTACTCGCCATTTCATGCGCTTTGAGAAGCCGCATAGCCCAATACGCTATCTGAAATTGGAGCGACGTAAATTGAACAAATGTGATAGAATTTCGCTGAATTCTTAAATTAACCATAATATAAAATGATGTAATCGGGTCTCTGTTTGCCCTACCCTAGAACTTTAATAGTGCACTTTATTCGCCATTTCATACGCTTTGAGATGTCGCTTAGCCCAATACGCTATCTGAAATAGGAGCGACGTAAATTGAACAAATGTGATAGATTTTCCCTGAAATCTTATATTAAACAAAATATAAAATGATCTAATCGGGTCTCTGTTTGCCTTATCCTAGAAGTGTAGTATTGCATTTCACTCGTCATTTCATGCGCTTTGAGATGCCGCTTAGCCCAATACGCTATCTGAAATAGGAGCGACGTAAATTGAACAAATGTGATAGAATTTCGCTGAATTCTTATATTAACCAAAATATAAAATGATCTAATCGGGTCTCTGATTGCCCTATCATAGAAGTTTAATAGTGCATTTTACTCGCCATTCCGCGCGCTTTAAGGTGCCGCCTAGCCCAGTACGCTATCTGAAATAGGAGCGACGTAAATTGAACAAATGTGATAGAGTTTCGTTGAATTCTTAAATTAACCATAATATAAAATGATCTAGTCGGGTCTCTGCTTGCCCTATCATAGAAGTTTAACAGTGCATTTCACTCATCATTTCATGCGCTATGAGATGCCGCTCAGCCCAATACGCTATCTGAAATAGGAACGACGTAAATTGAACAAATGTGATAGAATTTTGCTGAATTCTTAAATTAACCATAATATAAAATGATATAATCGGGTCTCTGTTTGCCCTACCCTAGAAGTTTAATAGTGCATTTTACTCGCCATTTCATGCGCTTTGAGAAGCCGCATAGCCCAATACGCTATCTGAAATTGGAGCGACGTAAATTGAACAAATGTGATAGAATTTCGTTGAATTCTTTTATTAACCATAATGTAAAATGATCTAATCGGGTCTCTGTTTGCCCTTCCCTAGAAGTTTAATAGTGCATTTCACTCGTCATTTCATGCGCTTTGAGATGCCGCTAAGCCCAATAAGCCATCTGAATAGGAGCGACGTAAATTGAACAAATGTGATAGAATTTCGCTGAATTCTTGTATTAACCAAAATATAAAATGATCTAATCGGGTCTCTGATTGCCTTATCATAGAAGTTTAATAGTGCATTTCACTCGCCATTCCACGCGCTTTAAGATGCCGCCTAGCCCAGTACGCTATCTGAAACAGGAACGACGTAAATTGAACAAATGTGATAGGATTTTGCAGATTTCTTAAATTAACCATAATATAAAATGATCTAATCGGGTCTCTGGTTGCCCTACCCTAGAAATTTAACAGTGCATTTTACTCGCCATTTCATGCGCTTTGAGATGCCGCTTAGCCCAGTACGCTATCTGAAATATCAAAGACGTAAATTGAACAAATGTGATAGAATTTCGCTGAATTCTTATATTACCCTTAATGTAAAATGATCTAATCGGGTCTCTGTTCGCCCTACCCTAGAAGTTTAATAGTGCATTTCACTCGTAATTGCATGCGCTTTGAGATGCCACATAGCCCAATTAGCTATATGAAATAGGAGCGACGTAAATTGAATAAATGTGATAGAATTTCGCTGAACCCTTGTATTAACCATAATATAAAATGATCTAATCGGGTCTCTGATTGCCCTATCATAGAAGTTTAATAGTGCATTTCACTCGCCATTCCACGCGCTTTAAGATGCCGCCTAGCCCAGTACGCTATCTGAAATAGGAACGACGTAAATTGAACAAATGTGATAGAATTTTGCTGAATTCTTAAATTAACCATAATATAAAATGATATAATCGGGTCTCTGTTTGCCCTACCCTAGAAGTTTAATAGTGCATTTTACTCGCCATTCCACGCGCTTTAAGATGCCGCCTAGCCCAGTACGCTAACTGAAATAGGAACGACGTAAATTGAAGAAATGTGATAGGATTTTGCAGAATTCATAAATTAACCATAATATAAAATTATCTAATCGGGTCTCTGTTTGCCCTACCCTAGAAGTTTAATAGTGCATCTTACTCGCCATTTCATGCGCTTTGAGAAGCCGCATAGCACAATACGCTATCTGAAATAGGAGTCACGTAAATTGAAAGATGTGATAGAATTTCCCTGAAATCTTATATTAAACAAAATATAAAATGATCTAATCGGGTCTCTGATTGCCCTACCCTAGAACTTTAATAGTGCACTTTATTCGCCATTTCATACGCTTTGAGATGCCGCTTAGCCCAATACGGTATCAGAAATAGAAGCGACGTAAATTGAACAAACGTGATAGAATTTCCCTGAAATCTTATATTAAACAAAATATAAAATGGTATAATCCGGTCTCTGATTGGCCTATCATAGAAGTTTTGTAGTGCGTTTTACTCGCCATTCCACGCGCTTTCGGATGCCGCCTAGCCCAGTATGCTATCTGAAATAGGAGCGACGTAAGTTGAGCAAATGTGACAGAATTACGCTGAATTCTTATATTAACCGTAATATAAAATGATCTAATCGGGTCTCTGTTTGGCTTATCCTAGAAGTTTAATAGTGCATTTTACTCCCCATTTCATGCGCTTTGAGAAGCCGCATAGCCCAACACGCTATCTGAAATTGGAGCGACGTAAATTGAACAAATGTGATAGAATTTCGCTGAATTCTTATATTAACCAAAATATAAAATGATCTAATCGGGTCTCTGATTGCCCTACCCTAGAACTTTAATAGTGCACTTTATTCGCCATTTCATACGCTTTGAGATGCCGCTTAGCCGAATACGCTATCTGAAATAGGAGCGACGTAAATTGAACAAATGTGATAGAATTTCGCTGAATTCTTAAATTAACCATAATATAAAATGATCTAATCGGGTCTCTGTTTGCCCTACCCTAGAACTTTAATAGTGCACTTTATTCGCCATTTCATACGCTTTGAGATGCCGCTTAGCCCAATACGCTATCTGAAATAGGAGCGACGTAAATTGAACAAATGTGATAGATTTTCCCTGAAATCTTATATTAAACAAAATATAAAATGATCTAATCGGGTCTCTGTTTGCCTTATCCTAGAAGTTTAGTATTGCATTTCACTCGTCATTTCATGCGCTTTGAGATGCCGCTTAGCCCAATACGCTATCTGAAATAGGAGCGACGTAAATTGAACAAATGTGATAGAATTTCGCTGAATTCTTATATTAACCAAAATATAAAATGATCTAATCGGGTCTCTGATTGCCCTATCATAGAAGTTTAATAGTGCATTTTACTCGCCATTCCGCGCGCTTTAAGGTGCCGCCTAGCCCAGTACGCTATCTGAAATAGGAGCGCCGTAAATTGAACAAATGTGATAGAGTTTCGTTGAATTCTTAAATTAACCATAATATAAAATGATCTAGTCGGGTCTCTGCTTGCACTATCATAGAAGTTTAACAGTGCATTTCACTCATCATTTCATGCGCTATGAGATGCCGCTCAGCCCAATACGCTATCTGAAATAGGAACGACGTATATTGAACAAATGTGATAGAATTTTGCTGAATTCTTAAATTAACCATAATATAAAATGATATAATCGGGTCTCTGTTTGCCCTACCCTAGAAGTTTAATAGTGCATTTTACTCGCCATTTCATGCGCTTTGAGAAGCCGCATAGCCCAATACGCTATCTGAAATTGGAGCGACGTAAATTGAACAAATGTGATAGAATTTCGCTGAATTCTTAAATTAACCATAATATAAAATGATCTAATCGGGTCTCTGATTGCCCTGTCATAGAATATTATTAGTGCATTTTACTCGCCATTCCACGCGCTTTAAGATGCCGCCTATCCCAGTACGCTATCTGAAATAGGAGCGACGTAAATTGAGCAAATGTGATAGAATTTTGCTGAATTCTTAAATTAACCATAATATAAAATGATCTAATCGGGTCTCTGTTTGCCCAAGCCTAGAAGTTTAATAGTGCATTTCACTCGTCATTTCATGCGCTTTGAGATGCCTCTAACCCCAATAAGCTATCTGTAATAGGAGCGACGTAAATTTTACAAATGTGATAGAATTTCACTGAATTCTTAAATTAACCATAATATAAAATGATCTAATCGGGTCTCTGTTTGCCCTACCGTAGAAGTTTAATAGTGCATTTTACTCGCCATTGCATGTGCTTTGAGATGCCGCATAGCCCAATACGCTTTCTGAAATAGGAGCGACGTAAATTGAACAAATGTGATAGAATTTCCGTGAATTCTTATATTAACCTTAATGTAAAATGATCTAATCGGATCTCTGTTCGCCCTACCATAGAAGTCTGATAGTGCATTTCACTCGCCATTTCATGCGCTTTGAGATGCCGCTTAGCCCAATACGCTCTATGAAATAGGAGCGACGTAAGTTGAACAAATGTGATAGAATTTCGCTGAATTCTTTTATTAACCATAATGTAAAATGATCTGATCGGGTCTCTGTTCGCCCTAGCCTAGAAGTTTAATAGTGCATTTTATTCGCCATTTCATGCGCTTTGAGATGCCGCTTAGCCGAATACGCTATCTGAAATAGGAGCGACCTAAATTGAACAAATGTGATAGAATTTCCGTGAATCCTTGTATTAACATTAATGTAAAATGATCTAATCGGGTCTCTGTTCGCCCTACCCTAGAAGTTTAATAGTGCCTTTCACTCGTCATTTCATGCGCTTTGAGATGCCGCTTAGCCCAATAAGCTATCTGAAATAGGAGCGACGTAAATTGAACAAATGTGATAGAATTTCGCTGAATTCTTATATTCACCAAAATATAAAATGATCTAATCGGGTCTCTGATTGCCCTATCATAGAAGTTTAATAGTGCATTTTACTCGCCATTCCACGCGCTTTAAGATGCCGCATAGCCCAGTACGCTATCTGAAATAGGAGCGACGTAAATTGAACAAATGTGATAGAATTTTGCCGAATTCTTAAATTAACCATAATATAAAATGATGTAATCGGGTCTCTGTTCGCCCTACCCAAGAAGTTTAATAGTGCATTTCTCACATCATTTCATGCGCTTTGAGATGCCGCTTAGCCCAATACGCTATCTGAAATAAGAGCGACGTAAGTTGAACAAATGTGATAGAATTTCGCTTAATTCTTTTATTAACCATAATGTAAAATGATCTAATCGGGTCTCTGATTGCCCTATCATAGAAGTTTAGTAGTGCATTTTTCTCGCCATTCCACGCGCTTTAAGAAGCCGCCTAGCCCTGTAGGCTATCTGAAATAGAAGCGACGAAAGTTGAACAAATGTGATAGAATTACGCTGCATTCTTATATTAACCGTAATATAAAATGATCTAATCGGGTCTCTGATTGCCCTATCATAGAAGTTAAATAGTGCATTTTACTCGCCATTCCACGCGCTTTAATATGCCGCCTAGCCCAGTACGCTATCTGAAATAGGAGCGACGTAAATTGAACAAATGTGATAGAATTTCGCTTAATTCTTTTATTAACCATATTGTAAAATGATCTAATCGGGTCTCTGATTGCCCTATCATAGAAGATTAGTAGTGCATTTTGCTCGCCATTCCACGCGCTTTAAGATGCCGCCTAGCCCTGTAGGCTATCTGAAATAGGAGCGACGAAAGTTGAACAAATGTGATAGAATTACGCTGCATTCTTATATTAACCGTAATATAAAATGATCTAATCGGGTCTCCGTTTGCCTTATCCTAGAAGTTTAATAGTGCATTATACTCGCCATTTCATGCGCTTTGAGATGCCGCTTAGCCCAGTACGCTATCTGAAATATCAAAGACGTAAATTGAACAAATGTGATAGAATTTCGCTGAATTCTTATATTACCCTTAATGTAAAATGATCTAATCGGGTCTCTGTTCGCCCTACCCTAGAAGTTTAATAGTGCATTTCACTCGTAATTGCATGCGCTTTGAGATGCCGCATAGCCCAATTAGCTATATGAAATAGGAGCGACGTAAATTGAATAAATGTGATAGAATTTCGCTGAACCCTTGTATTAACCATAATATAAAATGATCTAATCGGGTCTCTGATTGCCCTATCATAGAAGTTTAATAGTGCATTGCACTCGCCATTCCACGCGCTTTAAGATGCCGCCTAGCCCAGTACGCTATCTGAAATAGGAGCGACGTAAATTGAACAAATGTGATAGATTTTCCCTGAAATCTTATATTAAACAAAATATAAAATGATCTAATCGGGTCTCTGTTTGCCTTATCCTAGAAGTTTAGTATTGCATTTCACTCGTCATTTCATGCGCTTTGAGATGCCGCTTAGCCCAATGCGCTATCTGAAATAGGAGCGACGTAAATTGAACAAATGTGATAGAATTTCGCTGAATTCTTATATTAACCAAAATATAAAATGATCTAATCGGGTCTCTGATTGCCCTATCATAGAAGTTTAATAGTGCATTTTACTCGCCATTCCGCGCGCTTTAAGGTGCCGCCTAGCCCAGTACGCTATCTGAAATAGGAGCGCCGTAAATTGAACAAATGTGATAGAGTTTCGTTGAATTCTTAAATTAACCATAATATAAAATGATCTAGTCGGGTCTCTGCTTGCCCTATCATAGAAGTTTAACAGTGCATTTCACTCATCATTTCATGCGCTATGAGATGCCGCTCAGCCCAATACGCTATCTGAAATAGGAACGACGTAAATTGAACAAATGTGATAGAATTTTGCTGAATTCTTAAATTAACCATAATATAAAATGATATAATCGGGTCTCTGTTTGCCCTACCCTAGAAGTTTAATAGTGCATTTTACTCGCCATTTCATGCGCTTTGAGAAGCCGCATAGCCCAATACGCTATCTGAAATTGGAGCGACGTAAATTGAACAAATGTGATAGAATTTCGCTGAATTCTTAAATTAACCATAATATAAAATGATCTAATCGGGTCTCTGATTGCCCTGTCATAGAATTTTAATAGTGCATTTTACTCGCCATTCCACGCGCTTTAAGATGCCGCCTATCCCAGTACGCTATCTGAAATAGGAGCGACGTAAATTGAGCAAATGTGATAGAATTTTGCTGAATTCTTAAATTAACCATAATATAAAATGATCTAATCGGGTCTCTGTTTGCCCAAGCCTAGAAGTTTAATAGTGCATTTCACTCGTCATTTCATGCGCTTTGAGATGCCTCTAACCCCAATAAGCTATCTGTAATAGGAGCGACGTAAATTTTACAAATGTGATAGAATTTCGTTGAATTCTTATATTAACCAAAATATAAAATGATCTAATCGGGTCTCTGATTGCCCTATCATAGAAGTTTAATAGTGCATTTTACTCGCCATTCCGCGCGCTTTAAGATGCCGCTTAGCCCAATACGCTATCTGAAATAGGAGCGACGTAAATTGAACAAATGTGATAGAATTTTGCTGACTTCTTAAATTAACCATAATATAAAGTGATCTACTCGGGTCTCTGTTTGCCCTACCCTAGAACTTTAATAGTGCACTTTATTCGCCATTTCATACGCTTTGAGATGCCGCTTAGCCCAATACGCTATCTGAAATAGGAGCGACGTAAGTTGAACAAATGCGATAGAATTTCGTTGAATTCTTTTATTAACCATAATGTAAAATGATCTAATCGGGTCTCTGTTTGCCCTTCCCTAGAAGTTTAATAGTGCATTTCACTCGTCATTTCATGCGCTTTGAGATGCCGCTAAGCCCAATAAGCCATCTGAATAGGAGCGACGTAAATTGAACAAATGTGATAGAGTTTCGCTGAATTCTTATATTAACCTTAATGTAAAATGATCTAATCAGGTCTCTGTTCGCCCTACCCTAGAAGTTTAATAGTGCATTTCACGCGCAATTGCATGCGCTTTGAGATGCCGCATAGCGCAATTAGCTATCTGAAATAGGAGCGACGTAAATTGAACAAATGTGATAGAATTTCGCAGAACTCTTGTATTAACCAAAATATAAAATGATCTAATCGGGTCTCTGATTGCCTTATCATAGAAGTTTAATAGTGCATTTCACTCGCCATTCCACGCGCTTTATTATGCCGCCTAGCCCAGTACGCTATCTGAAATAGGAACGACGTAAATTGAACAAATGTGATAGGATTTTGCAGAATTCTTAAATTAACCATAATATAAAATGATCTAATCAGGTCTCTGGTTGCCCTACCCTAGAAATTTAACAGTGCATTTTACTCGCCATTTCATGCGCTTTGAGATGCCGCTTAGCCCAATACGCTATCTGAAATAGGAGCGACGTAAGTTGAACAAATGTGATAGAATTGCGCTTAATTCTTTTATTAACCATAATGTAAAATGATCTAATCGG
Source organism: Macropis europaea (assembly GCA_916610135.2). NCBI lineage: Eukaryota > Metazoa > Arthropoda > Insecta > Hymenoptera > Melittidae > Macropis > Macropis europaea. The sequence continues at coordinate 114,869 of CAKAJE020000528.1, read as the reverse complement.
GTCTCTGATTGCCCTATCATAGAAGTTTAGTAGTGGATTTTACTCGTCCTTCCACGCGCTTTAAGATGCCGCCTAGCCCAGTACGCTATCTGAAATAGGAGCGACGTAAGTTGAACAAATGTGATAGAATTACGCTAAATTCTTATATTAACCGTAATATAAAATGATCTAATCGGGTCTCTGTTTCCCTAACCCTACAAGTATAATAGTGCATTTTACTCGCCACTTCATGCGCTTTGAGATGCCGCTTAGCCCAATACACTATCTGAAATAGGAGCGACGTAAATTGAACGAATGTCATAGAATTTCGCTGAATTCTTAAATTAACCATAATATAAAATGATCTAATCGGGTCTCTGTTCGCCCTACCCTAGAAGTTTAATAGTGCATTTCACTCGTAATTGCATGCGCTTTGAGATGCCGCATAGCGCAATTAGCTATCTGCAATAGGAGCGACGTAAATTGAACAAATGTGATAGAATTTCGCCGAATTCTTGTATTAACCAAAATATAAAATGATCTAATCGGGTCTCTGATTGCCTTATCATAGAAGTTTAATAGTGCATTTCACTCGACATTCCACGCGCTTTAAGATGCCGCCTAGCCCAGTACGCTATCTGAAATAGGAACGACGTAAATTGAACAGATGTGATAGAATTTTGCTGAATTCTTAAATTAACCATAATATAAACTGATCTAATCGGGTCTCTGTTTGCCCTACCCTAGAAGTTTAATAGTGCGTTTTACTCGCCATTTCATGCGCTTTCAGATGCCGCTTAGCCCAATACGGTATCTGAAATATCAAAGACGTAAATTGAACAAATGTGATAGAATTTCGCTGAATTCTTATATTACCCTTAATGTAAAATGATCTAATCGGGTCTCTGTTCGCCCTACCCTAGAAGTTTAATAGTGCATTTCACTCGTAATTGCATGCGCTTTGAGATGCCGCATAGCCCAATTAGCTATATGAAATAGGAGCGACGTAAATTGAACAAATGTGATAGAATTTCGCTGAATTCTTGTATTAACCAAAATATAAAATGATCTAATCGGGTCTCTGAGTGCCTTATCATAGAAGTTTAATAGTGCATTTCACTCGCCATTCCACGCGCTTTAAGATGCCGCCTAGCCCAGTACGCTATCTGAAATAGGAACGACGTAAATTGAACAAATGTGATAGGATTTTGCAGATTTCTTAAATTAACCATAATATAAAATGATCTAATCGGGTCTCTGGTTGCCCTACCCTAGAAATTTAACAGTGCATTTTACTCGCCATTTCATGCGCTTTGAGATGCCGCTTAGCCCAATACGCTATCTGAAATAAGAGCGACGTAAGTTGAACAAATGTGATAGAATTTCGCTTAATTCTTTTATTATCCATAATGTAAAATGATCTAATCGGGTCTCTGATTGCCCTATCATAGAAGTTTAGTAGTGCATTTTGCTCGCCATTCCACGCGCTTTAAGATGCCGCCTAGCCCTGTAGGCTATCTGAAATAGGAGCGACGAAAGTTGAACAAATGTGATAGAATTACGCTGCATTCTTATATTAACCGTAATATAAAATGATCTAATCGGGTCTCCGTTTGCCTTATCCTAGAAGTTTAATAGTGCATTATACTCGCCATTTCATGCGCTTTGAGATGCCGCTTAGCCCAGTACGCTATCTGAAATATCAAAGACGTAAATTGAACAAATGTGATAGAATTTCGCTGAATTCTTATATTACCCTTAATGTAAAATGATCTAATCGGGTCTCTGTTCGCCCTACCCTAGAAGTTTAATAGTGCATTTCACTCGTAATTGCATGCGCTTTGAGATGCCGCATAGCCAAATTAGCTATATGAAATAGGAGCGACGTAAATTGAATAAATGTGATAGAATTTCGCTGAACCCTTGTATTAACCATAATATAAAATGATCTAATCGGGTCTCTGATTGCCCTGTCATAGAATTTTAATAGTGCATTTTACTCGCCATTCCACGCGCTTTAAGATGCCGCCTATCCCAGTACGCTATTTGAAATAGGAGCGACGTAAATTGAGCAAATGTGATAGAATTTTGCTGAATTCTTAAATTAACCATAATATAAAATGATCTAATCGGGTCTCTGTTTGCCCAAGCCTAGAAGTTTAATAGTGCATTTCACTCGTCATTTCATGCGCTTTGAGATGCCTCTAACCCCAATAAGCTATCTGTAATAGGAGCGACGTAAATTTTACAAATGTGATAGAATTTCACTGAATTCTTAAATTAACCATAATATAAAATGATCTAATCGGGTCTCTGTTTGCCCTACCGTAGAAGTTTAATAGTGCATTTTACTCGCCATTGCATGTGCTTTGAGATGCCGCATAGCCCAATACGCTTTCTGAAATAGGAGCGACGTAAATTGACAAATGTGATAGAATTTCCGTGAATTCTTATATTAACCTTAATGTAAAATGATCTAATCGGATCTCTGTTCGCCCTACCATAGAAGTCTAATAGTGCACTTCACTCGCCATTTCATGCGCTTTGAGATGCCGCTTAGCCCAATACGCTCTATGAAATAGGAGCGACGTAAGTTGAACAAATGTGATAGAATTTCGCTGAATTCTTTTATTAACCATAATGTAAAATGATCTGATCGGGTCTCTGTTCGCCCTAGCCTAGAAGTTTAATAGTGCATTTTATTCGCCATTTCATGCGCTTTGAGATGCCGCTTAGCCGAATACGCTATCTGAAATAGGAGCGACCTAAATTGAACAAATGTGATAGAATTTCCGTGAATCCTTGTATTAACATTAATGTAAAATGATCTAATCGGGTCTCTGTTCGCCCTACCATAGAAGTCTAATGGTGCATTTTACTCGCCATTTCATGCGCTTTGAGATGCCGCTTAGCCCAATACGCTATCTGGAATAGGAGCGACGTAAATTGAACAAATGTGATAGAATTCCCGTGAATTCTTATATTAACCATAATGTAAAATGATCCAATCGGGTCTCTGTTCGCCCTACCATAGAAGTCTAATAGTGCATTTCACTCGCCATTTCATGCGCTTTGAGATGCCGCCTAGCCCAATACGCTATCTGAAATAGGAGCGACGTAAGTTGAACAAATGTGATAGAATTACGCTGCATTCTTTTATTAACCATAATGTAAAATGATCTGCTCGGGTCTCTGTTTGCCCTAGCCTAGAAGTTTAATAGTGCATTTTATTCGCCATTTCGTGCGCTTTGAGATGCCGCTTAGCCCAATACGCTATCTGAAATTGGAGCGACGTAAATTGAACAAATGTGATACTATTTCCCTGAAATCTTATATTAAACAAAATATAAAATGATCTAATCGGGTCTCTGTTTGCCCTACCCTAGAAGTTTAATAGTGCATTACACTCGTCATTTCATGCGCTTTAAGATGCCGACTAGCCCAGTACGCTATCTGAAATAGGAGCGACGTAAATTTTACAAATGTGATAGAATTTCGTTGAATTCTTATATTAACCAAAACATAAAATGATCTAATCGGGTCTCTGATTGCACTATCATAGAAGTTTAATAGTGCATTTTACTCGCCATTCCACGCGCTTTAAGATGCCGCCTAGCCCAGTATGCTATCTGAAATAGGAACGACGTAAATTGAACAAATGTGATAGAATTACGCTGAATTCTTATATTAACCGTAATATAAAATGATCTAATCGGGTCTCTGATTGCCTTATCCTAGAAGTTTAATAGTGAATTTCACTCGTCATTTCATGCGCTTTGAGATGCCTCTTAGCCCAATAAGCTATCTGAAATAGGAGCGACGTAAATTGAACAAATGTGATAGAATTTTACTGAATTCTTAAATAAACCAAAATATGAAATGATCTAATCGGGTCTCCGTTTGCCCTACCCTAGATGTTTAACAGTGCATTTTACTCGCCATTTCATGCGCTTTGAGATGCCGCTTAGCCCAATACGCTATCTGAAATAGGAGCGACGTAAATTGAACAAACGTGATAGAATTTCCCTGAATTCTTATATTAACCTTAATGTACAATGATCTAATCGGTTCTCTGTTCGCCCTACCCTAGAAGTTTAATAGTGTCTTTCACTCGTCATTTCATGCGCTTTGAGATGCCGCTTAGCCCAATACGCTATCTGAAATAGGAGCGACGTAAATTGAACAAATGTGATAGAATTTCGCTGAATTCTTATATTAACCAAAATATAAAATGATCTAATCGGGTCTCTGGTTGCCCTATCATAGAAGTTTAGTAGTGCATTTTACTCGCCCTTCCACGCGCTTTGAGATACCGCCTAGCCCAGTACGCTATCTGAAATAGGAGCGACGTAATTTGAACAAATGTGGTAGAATTACGCTGAATTCTTATATTAACCGTATTATAAAATGATCTAATCGGTTCTCTGTTCGCCCTACCCTAGAAGTTTAATAGTGCGTTTCATTCGTCATTTCATGCGCTTTAAGATGCCGCCTAGCCCAGTACGCTATCTGAAATAGGAGCGACGTAAATTGAACAAATGTGATAGAATTTGGCTGAATTCTTAAATTAACCATAATATAAAATGATCTAATCGGGTCTCTGTTTGCCCTACCCTAGAAGCTTAACAGTGCATTTTAATCGCCATTTCATGCGCTTTGTGAAGCAGCTTAGCCCAATGCGCTATCTGAAATAGGAGCGACGTAAATTGAACAAATGTGATAGAATACCCCGGAATACTTACATTAACCTTAATGTAAAATGATCTAATCGGGTCTCTGTTCGCCCTACCCTAGAAGTGTAATAGTGCATTTCACTCGCCATTTCATGCGTTTTGAGATGCCGCTTAGCCCAATACGCTATCTGAAGTAGGAGCGACGTAAATAGAACAATTGTGATAGAATTTCGCTGAATTGTTATATTAACCATAATATAAAATGATCTAATCGGGTCTCTGTTTGCCCTACCCTAGAAGTTTAACAGTGCATTTTAATCGCCATTTCATGCGCTTTGAGAAGCAGCTTAGTCCAATACGCTATCTGAAATAGGAGCGACGTAAATTGAACAAATGTGATAGAATTTTTCTGAATTCTTAAATAAACCATAATATGAAATGATCTAATCGGGTCTCTGTTTGCCCTACACTAGAAGTTTAACAGTGCATTTTAATCGCCATTTCATGCGCTTTGAGAAGCAGCTTAGCCCAATACGCTATCTGAAATAGGAACGACGTAAATTGAACAAATGTGATAGAATATCCCTGAATACTTATATTAACCTTAATGTAAAATGATCTAATCGGGTCTCTGTTCGCCCTTCCCTAGAAGTGTAATAGTGCATTTCACTCGCCATTTCATGCGCTTTGAGATGCCGCTTACCCCAATACGCTATCTGAAATAGGAGCGACGTAATTTGAACAAATGTGATAGGATTTCCCTGAATACTTATATTAACCTTAATGTAAAATGATCCAATCGGGTCTCTGTTCGCCCTACCCTAGAAGTGTGATAGTGCATTTCACTCGCCATTTCATGGGCCTTGAGATGCCGCTTAGCCCAATACGCTATCTGAAATAGGAGCGATGTAAATAGAACAATTGTGATAGAGTTTCGCAGAATTCTTATATTAACCAAAATATAAAATGATCTAATCGGGTCTCTGATTGCCCTATCATAGAAGTTTAATTGTGCATTTTACTCGCCAGTCCACGCGCTTTAAGATTCCGCCTAGCCCAGTACGCTATCTGAAATAGGAGCGACGTAAATTGATCAAACGTGATAGAATTACCCTGAATTCTTATATTAACCGTAATATAAAATTATCTAATTGGGTCTCTGTTTGCCTTATCCTAGAAGTTTAATAGTGCACATTGCTCGCCATTTCATGCGCTTTGAGATGGCGCTTAGCCCAATACGCTATCTGAAATAGGAGCGACGTAAATTGAACAAATGTGATAGAATTTCGCTGAATTCTTATAATAATCTTAAGGTAAAATGATCTAATCGGGTCTTTGTTCGCCCAACCCTAGAAGTTTAATAGTGCATTTCACTCGTCATTTCATGCGCTTTGAGGTGCCGCTTAGCCCAATACGCTATCTGAAATAGGAGCAACGTAAATTGAACAAATGTGATAGAATTTCGCTGAATTCTTATATTAACCAAAATATAAAATGATCTAATCGGGACTCTGATTCCCTATCATAGAAGTTTAGTAGTGCATTTTACTCGCCCTTCCACGCGCTTTAAGATGCCGCCTAGCCCAATACGCTATCTGAAATAGGAGCGACGTCCATTGAACAAATGTGATGGAATTTCGCTGAATTCTTAAATTAACCATAATATCAAATGATCTAATCGGATCTATGTTTGCCGTATCATAGATGTTTAATAGTGCATTTCACTCGTCATTTCATGCGCTTTGAGATGCCGCCTAGCCCAGTACGCTATCTGAAATAGGAGCGACGTAAGTTGAAGAAATGTGATAGAATTACGCTCAATTATTATATTAACCGTAATATAAAATTATCTAATCGGGTCTCTGTCTGCCCTACCCTAGAAGTTTAATAGTGCACTTTGCTCGCCATTTCATGCGCTTTGAGATGGCGCTTAGCCCAATACGCTATCTGAAATAGGAGCCACGTAAATTGAACAAATGTGATAGAATTTCCCTGAATTCTTATATACACCTGAATGTAAAATGATCTAATCGGGTCTTTGTTCGCGCTACCCTAGAAGTTTAATAGTGCATTTCACTCGCCATTTCATGCGCTTTGAGATGCCGCTTAGCCCAATAAGCTATCTGAAATAGGAGCGACGTAAATTGAACAAATGTGATAGAATTTCGCTGAATTCTTATATTAAACTTAATGTAAAATGATCAAATCGGGTCTCTGTTCGCCCTACCCTAGAAGTTTAATACTGCATTTCACTCGTCATTTCATGCGCTTTGAGTTGCCGCTTAGCCCAATACGATATCTGAAATAGGAGCGATGTAAATTGAACAAATGTGATAGAATTTCCCTGAATTCTTATATTAACCTTAATGTAAAATGATCTAATCGGTTCTCTGTTCGCCCTGCCCTAGAAGTTTAATAGTGCCTTTCACTCGTCATTTCATGCGCTTTGAGATGCCGCTTAGCCCAATACGCTATCTGAAATAGGAGCGACGTAAATTGAACAAATGTGATAGAATTTTTCTGAATTCTTAAATAAACCATAATATGAAATGATCTAATCTGGTCTCTGTTTGCCCTACCCTAGAAGTTTAACAGTGCATTTCACTCGCCATTTCATGCGCTTTGAGATGCCGCTTAGCCCAATAAGCTATCTGAAATAGGAGCGACGTAAATTGAACAAATGTGATAGAATTTTTCTGAATTCTTAAATAAACCATAATATGAAATGATCTAATCGGGTCTCTGTTTGCCCTACCCTAGAAGTTTAACAGTGCATTTTACTCGCCATTTCATGCGCATTGAGATGCCGCTTAGCCCAATACGCTATCTGAAATAGGAGCGACGTAAATTGAACAAATGTGATAGAATTTGGCTGAATTCTTAAATTAACCATAATATAAAATGATCTAATCGGGTCTCCGTTTGCCCTACCCTAGAAGTTTAACAGCGCATTCTAATCGCCATTTCATGCGCTTTGAGATGCAGCTTAGCCCAATACGCTATCTGAAATAGGAGCGACGTAAATTGAACAAATGTGATAGAATTTCCCTGAATTCTTATATTAACCAAAATATAAAATGATCTAATCGGGTCTCTGATTGCCATATCACAGAAGTTTAATAGTGCATTTTACTCGCCAATCCACGCGCTTTAAGATTGCGCCTAGCCCAGTACGCTATCTGAAATAGGAGCGACGTAAGTTGAACAAATGTGATTGAATTTGGCTGAATTCTTAAATTAACCATAATATAAAATGATCTAATCGGGTCTCTGTTTGCCTTACCCCAGAAGTTTAATAGTGCATTTTACTCGCCATTTCATGCGATTAGAGATGCCGCTTAGCCCAATACGCTATCTGAAATAGCAGCGACGTAAATTGAACAAATGTGATAGAATTTCGCTGAATTCTTAAATTAACCATAATATAAAATGATCTAATCGGGTCTCTGTTTGCCCTATCATAGAAGTTTAATAGTGCATCTCACTCGTCATTTCATGCGCTTTGAGATGCCGCCTAGCGCAGTACGCTATCTGAAATATCAGCGACGTAAATAGAACAAATGTGATAGAATTACGCTGAAGTCTTATATTAGCCGTAATATGAAATGGTCTAATCGGGTCTCTGTTTGCCTTATCATAGAAGTTTAATAGTGCATTTCAATCGTCATTTCATGCGCTTTGAGGTGCCTCTTAGCCCAATAAGCTATCTGAAATAGGAGCGACGTAAATTGAACAAATGTGATAGAATTTTTCTGAATTCTTAAATAAACCATAATATGAAATGATCTAATCGGGTCTCTGTTTGCCCTACCCTAGAAGTTTAACAGCGCATTCTAATCGCCATTTCATGCGCTTTGAGATGCAGCTTAGCCCAATACGCTATCTGAAATAGGAGCGACGTAAATTGAACAAATGTGATAGAATTTCCCTGAATTCTTATATTAACCAAAATATGAAATGATCTAATCGGGTCTCTGTTTGCCCGACCCTAGAAGTTTAACAGTGCATTTTACTCGCCATTTCATGGGCTTTGAGATGCCGCTTAGCCCAATACGCTATCTGAAATAGGAGCGACGTAAATTGAACAAATATGATAGAGTTTCGCTGAATTCTTATATTAACCATAATATAAAATCATCTTATCGGGTCTCTGTTTGCCCTACCCTAGAAGTTTAATAGTGCATTTTACTCGCCATTTCTTGCGCTTTAAGATGCCGCCGCGCCCAGTACGCTATCTGAAGTAGGAGCGACGTTAGTTGAACAAATGTGATAGAATTACGCTGAATTCTTATATTAACCGTAACATAAAATGATCTAATCGGGTCTCTGTTTGCCCTACCCTACAAGTTTAGCAGTGCATTTTACTCGCCATTTCATGCGCTTTGAGATGTCGCTTAGCCCAATACGCTATCTGAAATAGGAACGACGTAAATTGAACAAATGTGATAGAATTTCCCTGAATTCTTATATTAACCAAAATATAAAATGATCTAATCGGGTCTCTGATTGCCCTATCAAAGAAGTTTAATGGTGCATTTTACTCGCCAATCCACGCGCTTTACGATTCCGCCTAGCCCAGTACGCTATCTGAAATAGGAGCGACGTAAATTGAACAAATGTGATAGAATTTGGCTGAATTCTTAAATTAACCATAATATAAAATGATCTAATCGGGTCTCCGTTTGCCCTACCCTAGAAGTTTAACAGCGCATTCTAATCGCCATTTCATGCGCTTTGAGATGCCGCTTAGCCCAATACGCATCTGAAATAGGAGCGACGTAAATTGAATAAATATGATAGAATTACGCTGAATTCTTATATTAACCGTAATATAAAATCATCTAATCGGGTCTCTGTTTGCCTTACCCTAGAAGTTTAATAGTGCATTTTACTCCCCATTTCATGCGCTTTGAGATGCCGCTTAGCACAATACGCTATCTGCAATAGGAGCGACGTCCATTGAACAAATGTGATGGAATTTCGCTGAATTCTTAAATTAACCATAATATCAAATGATCTAATCGGGTCTATGTTTGCCGTATCATAGATGTTTAATAGTGCATTTCACTCGTCATTTCATGCGCTTTGAGATGCCGCCTAGCCCAGTACGCTATCTGAAATAGGAGCGACGTAAGTTGAGGAAATGTGATAGAATTACGCTCAATAATTATATTAACCGTAATATAAAATTATCTAATCGGGTCTCTGTCCGCCCTACCCTAGAAGTATAATAGTGCATTTTACTCGCCATTTCATGCGCTTTGAGATGCCGCTTAGCCCAATACGCTATCTGAAATAGGAGCGACGTAAATAGAACAATTGTGATAGAATTTCGCTGAATTCTTAAATTAACCATAATATAAAATGATCTAATCGGGTCTCTGATTGCCCTATCAAAGAAGTTTAATGGTGCATTTTACTCGCCAATCCACGCGCTTTACGATTCCGCCTAGCCCAGTACGCTATCTGAAATAGGAGCGACGTAAATTGAACAAATGTGATAGAATTTGGCTGAATTCTTAAATTAACCATAATATAAAATGATCTAATCGGGTCTCCGTTTGCCCTACCCTAGAAGTTTAACAGCGCATTCTAATCGCCATTTCATGCGCTTTGAGATGCCGCTTAGCCCAATACGCATCTGAAATAGGAGCGACGTAAATTGAATAAATATGATAGAATTACGCTGAATTCTCATATTAACCGTAATATAAAATCATCTAATCGGGTCTCTGTTTGCCTTACCCTAGAAGTTTAATAGTGCATTTTACTCCCCATTTCATGCGCTTTGAGATGCCGCTTAGCCCAATACGCTATCTGCAATAGGAGCGACGTCCATTGAACAAATGTGATGGAATTTCGCTGAATTCTTAAATTAACCATAATATCAAATGATCTAATCGGGTCTATGTTTGCCGTATCATAGATGTTTAATAGTGCATTTCACTCGTCATTTCATGCGCTTTGAGATGCCGCCTAGCCCAGTACGCTATCTGAAATAGGAGCGACGTAAGTTGAGGAAATGTGATAGAATTACGCTCAATAATTATATTAACCGTAATATAAAATTATCTAATCGGGTCTCTGTCCGCCCTACCCTAGAAGTATAATAGTGCACTTTGCTCGCCATTTCATGCGCTTTGAGATGGCGCTTAGCCCAATACGCTATCTGAAATAGGAGCGACGTAAATTGAACAAATGTGATAGAATTTGGCTGAATTCTTAAATTAACCATAATATAAAATGATCTAATCGGGTGTCCGTTTGCCCTACCCTAGAAGTTTAACAGCGCATTCTAATCGCCATTTCATGCGCTTTGAGATGCAGCTTAGCCCAATACGCTATCTGAAATAGGAGCGACGTAAATTGAACAAATGTGATAGAATTTTTCTGAATTCTTAAATAAACCATAATATGAAATGATCTAATCGGGTCTCTGTTTGCCCTACCCTAGATGTTTAACAGTGCATTTTACTCGCCATTTCATGCGCTTTGAGATGCCGCTTAGCCCAATACGCTATCTGAAATAGGAGCGACGTAAGTAGAACAATTGTGATAGAATTTCGCTGAATTCTTATATTAACCAAAATATAAAATGATCTAATCGGGTCTCTGATTGCCCTATCATACAAGTTTAAAAGTGCATTTTACTCGCCAATCCACGCGCTTTAAGATTCCGCCTAGCACAGTACGCTATCTGAAATAGGAGCGACGTAAATTGAACAAATGTGATAGAATTTGGCTGAATTCTTAAATTAACCATAATATAAAATGATCTAATCGGGTCTCTGTTTGCCCTACCCTAGAAGTATAATAGTGCATTTTACTCGCCATTTCTTGCGCTTTGGGATGCCGCTTAGCCCAAGACGCTATCTGAAATATCAGCGACGTAAATTGAACAAATGTGAGAGAATCTCGCTGAATACTTATATTAACCTTAATGTAAAATGATCTAATCGGGTCTCTGTTCGCCCTACCATAGAAGTTTAATAGGGCATTTCACTCGCCATTTTATGCGCTTTGAGATGCCGCTTAGCCCAATACGCTATCTGAAATAGGAGCGACGTAAATAGAACAATTGTGATAGAATTTCGCTGAATTCTTAAATTTACCAAAATATAAAATGATCTAATCGGGTCTCTGATTGCCCTATCAAAGAAGTTTAATGGTGCATTTTACTCGCCAATCCACGCGCTTTACGATTCCGCCTAGCCCAGTACGCTATCTGAAATAGGAGCGACGTAAATTGAACAAATGTGATAGAATTTGGCTGAATTCTTAAATTAACCATAATATAAAATGATCTAATCGGGTCTCCGTTTGCCCTACCCTAGAAGTTTAACAGCGCATTCTAATCGCCATTTCATGCGCTTTGAGATGCCGCTTAGCCCAATACGCATCTGAAATAGGAGCGACGTAAATTGAATAAATATGATAGAATTACGCTGAATTCTTATATTAACCGTAATATAAAATCATCTAATCGGGTCTCTGTTTGCCTTACCCTAGAAGTTTAATAGTGCATTTTACTCCCCATTTCATGCGCTTTGAGATGCCGCTTAGCCCAATACGCTATCTGCAATAGGAGCGACGTCCATTGAACAAATGTGATGGAATTTCGCTGAATTCTTAAATTAACCATAATATCAAATGATCTAATCGGGTCTATGTTTGCGTATCATAGATGTTTAATAGTGCATTTCACTCGTCATTTCATGCGCTTTGAGATGCCGCCTAGCCCAGTACGCTATCTGAAATAGGAGCGACGTAAGTTGAAGAAATGTGATAGAATTACGCTCAATTATTATATTAACCGTAATATAAAATTATCTAATCGGGTCTCTGTCTGCCCTACCCTAGAAGTTTAATAGTGCACTTTGCTCGCCATTTCATGCGCTTTGAGATGGCGCTTAGCCCAATACGCTATCTGAAATAGGAGCGACGTAAATTGAACAAATGTGATAGAATTTCCCTGAATTCTTATATACACCTGAATGTAAAATGATCTAATCGGGTCTTTGTTCGCGCTACCCTAGAAGTTTAATAGTGCATTTCACTGGCCATTTCATGCGCTTTGAGATGCCGCTTAGCCCAATACGCTATCTGAAATAGGAGCGACGTAAATTGAACAAATGTGATAGAATTTCGCTGAATTCTTATATTAAACTTAATGTAAAATGATCTAATCGGGTCTCTGTTCGCCCTACCCTAGAAGTTTAATAGTGCATTTCACTCGTCATTTCATGCGCTTTGAGATGCCGCTTAGCCCAATACGCTATCTGAAATAGGAGCGACGTAAATTGAACAAATGTGAGAGAATTACGCTGCATTCTTATATTAACCGTATTATAAAATGATCTAATCGGGTCTCTGTTTGCCCTACCCTACAAGTTTAGCAGTGCATTTTACTCGCCACTTCATGCGGTTTGAGATGCCGCTTAGCCCAATACGCTATCTGAAATAGGAGCGACGTAAATTGAAAAACGTGATAGAATTTCCCTGAATTCTTATATTAACCTTAATGTAAAATGATCTAATCGGTTCTCTGTTCGCCCTACCCTAGAAGTTTAATAGTGCCTTCCACTCGTCATTTCATGCGCTTTGAGATGCCGCTTAGCCCAATACGCTATCTGAAATAGGAGCGACGTAAATTGAACAATTGTGATAGAATTTCGCTGAATTCTTATATTAACCAAAATATAAAATGATCTGGTCGGGTCTCTGATTGCCCTATCATAGAAGTTTAACAGTGCATTTTGCTCGCCATTCCACGCGCTTTAAGATGCTGCCCAGCCCAGTACGCTATCTGAAATTGGAGCGACGTAAATTGAACAAATGTGACAGAATTTTGCTGACATCTTAAATTAACCATAATATAAAATGATCTAATCGGGTCTCTGTTTGCCCTACCCTACAAGTTTAGCAGTGCATTTTACTCGCCATTTCATGCGCATTGAGATGCCGCTTAGCCCAATAAGCTATCTGAAATAGGAGCGACGTAAATTGAACAAATGTGATAGAATTTTTCTGAATTCTTAAATAAACCATAATATGAAATGATCTAATCGGGTCTCTGTTTGCCCTACCCTAGAAGTTTAACAGTGCATTTTACTCGCCATTTCATGCGCATTGAGATGCCGCTTAGCCCAATACGCTATCTGAAATAGGAGCGACGTAAATTGAACAAATGTGATAGAATTTGGCTGAATTCTTAAATTAACCATAATATAAAATGATCTAATCGGGTCTCCGTTTGCCCTACCCTAGAAGTTTAACAGCGCATTCTAATCGCCATTTCATGCGCTTTGAGATGCCGCTTAGCCCAATACGCATCTGAAATAGGAGCGACGTAAATTGAATAAATATGATAGAATTACGCTGAATTCTTATATTAACCGTAATATAAAATCATCTAATCGGGTCTCTGTTTGCCTTACCCTAGAAGTTTAATAGTGCATTTTACTCCCCATTTCATGCGCTTTGAGATGCCGCTTAGCCCAATACGCTATCTGCAATAGGAGCGACGTCCATTGAACAAATGTGATGGAATTTCGCTGAATTCTTAAATTAACCATAATATCAAATGATCTAATCGGGTCTATGTTTGCGTATCATAGATGTTTAATAGTGCATTTCACTCGTCATTTCATGCGCTTTGAGATGCCGCCTAGCCCAGTACGCTATCTGAAATAGGAGCGACGTAAGTTGAAGAAATGTGATAGAATTACGCTCAATTATTATATTAACCGTAATATAAAATTATCTAATCGGGTCTCTGTCTGCCCTACCCTAGAAGTTTAATAGTGCACTTTGCTCGCCATTTCATGCGCTTTGAGATGGCGCTTAGCCCAATACGCTATCTGAAATAGGAGCGACGTAAATTGAACAAATGTGATAGAATTTCCCTGAATTCTTATATACACCTGAATGTAAAATGATCTAATCGGGTCTTTGTTCGCGCTACCCTAGAAGTTTAATAGTGCATTTCACTGGCCATTTCATGCGCTTTGAGATGCCGCTTAGCCCAATAAGCTATCTGAAATAGGAGCGACGTAAATTGAACAAATGTGATAGAATTTCGCTGAATTCTTATATTAAACTTAATGTAAAATGATCTAATCGGGTCTCTGTTCGCCCTACCCTAGAAGTTTAATAGTGCATTTCACTCGTCATTTCATGCGCTTTGAGATGCAGCTTAGCCCAATACGCTATCTGAAATAGGAGCGACGTAAATTGAACAAATGTGAGAGACTTACGCTGCATTCTTATATTAACCGTATTATAAAATGATCTAATCGGGTCTCTGTTTGCCCTACCCTACAAGTTTAGCAGTGCATTTTACTCGCCACTTCATGCGGTTTGAGATGCCGCTTAGCCCAATACGCTATCTGAAATAGGAGCGACGTAAATTGAAAAACGTGATAGAATTTCCCTGAATTCTTATATTAACCTTAATGTAAAATGATCTAATCGGTTCTCTGTTCGCCCTACCCTAGAAGTTTAATAGTGCCTTCCACTCGTCATTTCATGCGCTTTGAGATGCCGCTTAGCCCAATACGCTATCTGAAATAGGAGCGACGTAAATTGAACAATTGTGATAGAATTTCGCTGAATTCTTATATTAACCAAAATATAAAATGATCTGGTCGGGTCTCTGATTGCCCTATCATAGAAGTTTAACAGTGCATTTTGCTCGCCATTCCACGCGCTTTAAGATGCTGCCCAGCCCAGTACGCTATCTGAAATTGGAGCGACGTAAATTGAACAAATGTGACAGAATTTTGCTGACATCTTAAATTAACCATAATATAAAATGATCTAATCGGGTCTCTGTTTGCCCTACCCTACAAGTTTAGCAGTGCATTTTACTCGCCATTTCATGCGCATTGAGATGCCGCTTAGCCCAATAAGCTATCTGAAATAGGAGCGACGTAAATTGAACAAATGTGATAGAATTTTTCTGAATTCTTAAATAAACCATAATATGAAATGATCTAATCGGGTCTCTGTTTGCCCTACCCTAGAAGTTTAACAGTGCATTTTACTCGCCATTTCATGCGCATTGAGATGCCGCTTAGCCCAATACGCTATCTGAAATAGGAGCGACGTAAATTGAACAAATGTGATAGAATTTGGCTGAATTCTTAAATTAACCATAATATAAAATGATCTAATCGGGTCTCCGTTTGCCCTACCCTAGAAGTTTAACAGCGCATTCTAATCGCCATTTCATGCGCTTTGAGATGCAGCTTAGCCCAATACGCTATCTGAAATAGGAGCGACGTAAATTGAACAAATGTGATAGAATTTTTCTGAATTCTTAAATAAACCATAATATGAAATGATCTAATCGGGTCTCTGTTTGCCCTACCCTAGATGTTTCACAGTGCATTTTACTCGCCATTTCATGCGCTTTGAGATGCCGCTTAGCCCAATACGCTATCTGAAATAGGAGCGACGTAAATAGAACAATTGTGATAGAATTTCGCTGAATTCTTATATTAACCAAAATATAAAATGATCTAATCGGGTCTCTGATTGCCCTATCATACAAGTTTAAAAGTGCATTTTACTCGCCAATCCACGCGCTTTAAGATTCCGCCTAGCACAGTACGCTATCTGAAATAGGAGCGACGTAAATTGAACAAATGTGATAGAATTTGGCTGAATTCTTAAATTAACCATAATATAAAATGATCTAATCGGGTCTCTGTTTGCCCTACCCTAGAAGTATAATAGTGCATTATACTCGCCATTTCTTGCGCTTTGAGATGCCGCTTAGCCCAAGACGCTATCTGAAATATCAGCGACGTAAATTGAACAAATGTGAGAGAATCTCGCTGAATACTTATATTAACCTTAATGTAAAATGATCTAATCGGGTCTCTGTTCGCCCTACCATAGAAGTTTAATAGTGCATTTCACTCACCATTTTATGCGCTTTAAGATGCCGCCGCGCCCAGTACGCTATCTGAAGTAGGAGCGACGTTAGTTGAACAAATGTGATAGAATTACGCTGAATTCTTATATTAACCGTAATATAAAATGATCTAATCGGGTCTCTGTTTGCCCTACCCTACAAGTTTAGCAGTGCATTTTACTCGCCATTTCATGCGCTTTGAGATGCCGCTTAGCCCAATACGCTATCTGAAATAGGAACGACGTAAATTGAACAAATGTGATAGAATTTCCCTGAATTCTTATATTAACCAAAATATAAAATGATCTAATCGGGTCTCTGATTGCCATATCACAGAAGTTTAATAGTGCATTTTACTCGCCAATCCACGCGCTTTAAGATTGCGCCTAGCCCAGTACGCTATCTGAAATAGGAGCGACGTAAATTGAACAAATGTGATAGAATTTGGCTGAATTCTTAAATTAACCATAATATAAAATGATATAATCGGTTCTCTGTTTGCCCTACCCTAGAAGTTTAATAGTTCATTTTACTCGCCATTTCATGCGCTTTGAGATGGCGCTTAGCCCAATGCGCTATCTGAAATAGGAGCGACGTAAATTGAACAAATGTGATAGAATTTGGCTGAATTCTTAAATTAACCATAATATAAAATGATCTAATCGGGTCTCTGTTTGCCTTACCCCAGAAGTTTAATAGTGCATTTTACTCGCCATTTCATGCGATTAGAGATGCCGCTTAGCCCAATACGCTATCTGAAATAGCAGCGACGTAAATTGAACAAATGTGATAGAATTTCGCTGAATTCTTAAATTAACCATAATATAAAATGATCTAATCGGGTCTCTGTTTGCCCTATCATAGAAGTTTAATAGTGCATTTCACTCGTCATTTCATGCGCTTTGAGATGCCGCCTAGCCCAGTACGCTATCTGAAATATCAGCGACGTAAATAGAACAAATGTGATAGAATTACGCTGAAGTCTTATATTAACCGTAATATAAAATGGTCTAATCGGGTCTCTGTTTGCCTTATCATAGAAGTTTAATAGTGCATTTCACTCGTCATTTCATGCGCTTTGAGGTGCCTCTTAGCCCAATAAGCTATCTGAAATAGGAGCGACGTAAATTGAACAAATGTGATAGAATTTTTCTGAATTCTTAAATAAACCATAATATGAAATGATCTAATCGGGTCACCGTTTGCCCTTCCCTAGAAGTTTAACAGTGCATTTTACTCGCCATTTCATGCGCTTTGAGATGCCGCTTAGCCCAATACGCTATCTGAAATAGGAGCGACGTAAATTGAACAAATGTGATAGAATTTTTCTGAATTCTTATATTAACCAAAATATGAAATGATCTAATCGGGTCTCCGTTTGCCCTTCCCTAGAAGTTTAACAGTGCACTTTACTCGCCATTTCATGCGCTTTGAGATGCCGCTTAGCCCAATACGCTATCTGAAATAGGAGCGACGTCCATTGAACAAATGTGATGGAATTTCGCTGAATTCTTAAATTAACCATAATATCAAATGATCTAATCGGGTCTATGTTTGCGTATCATAGATGTTTAATAGTGCATTTCACTCGTCATTTCATGCGCTTTGAGATGCCGCCTAGCCCAGTACGCTATCTGAAATAGGAGCGACGTAAGTTGAAGAAATGTGATAGAATTACGCTCAATTATTATATTAACCGTAATATAAAATTATCTAATCGGGTCTCTGTCTGCCCTACCCTAGAAGTTTAATAGTGCACTTTGCTCGCCATTTCATGCGCTTTGAGATGGCGCTTAGCCCAATACGCTATCTGAAATAGGAGCGACGTAAATTGAACAAATGTGATAGAATTTCCCTGAATACTTATATACACCTGAATGTAAAATGATCTAATCGGGTCTTTGTTCGCGCTACCCTAGAAGTTTAATAGTGCATTTCACTGGCCATTTCATGCGCTTTGAGATGCCGCTTAGCCCAATAAGCTATCTGAAATAGGAGCGACGTAAATTGAACAAATGTGATAGAATTTCGCTGAATTCTTATATTAAACTTAATGTAAAATGATCTAATCGGGTCTCTGTTCGCCCTACCCTAGAAGTTTAATACTGCATTTCACTCGTCATTTCATGCGCTTTGAGATGCAGCTTAGCCCAATACGCTATCTGAAATAGGAGCGACGTAAATTGAACAAATGTGAGAGAATTACGCTGCATTCTTATATTAACCGTATTATAAAATGATCTAATCGGGTCTCTGTTTGCCCTACCCTACAAGTTTAGCAGTGCATTTTACTCGCCACTTCATGCGGTTTGAGATGCCGCTTAGCCCAATACGCTATCTGAAATAGGAGCGACGTAAATTGAAAAACGTGATAGAATTTCCCTGAATTCTTATATTAACCTTAATGTAAAATGATCTAATCGGTTCTCTGTTCGCCCTACCCTAGAAGTTTAATAGTGCCTTCCACTCGTCATTTCATGCGCTTTGAGATGCCGCTTAGCCCAATACGCTATCTGAAATAGGAGCGACGTAAATTGAACAATTGTGATAGAATTTCGCTGAATTCTTATATTAACCAAAATATAAAATGATCTGGTCGGGTCTCTGATTGCCCTATCATAGAAGTTTAACAGTGCATTTTGCTCGCCATTCCACGCGCTTTAAGATGCTGCCCAGCCCAGTACGCTATCTGAAATTGGAGCGACGTAAATTGAACAAATGTGACAGAATTTTGCTGACATCTTAAATTAACCATAATATAAAATGATCTAATCGGGTCTCTGTTTGCCCTACCCTACAAGTTTAGCAGTGCATTTTACTCGCCATTTCATGCGCATTGAGATGCCGCTTAGCCCAATAAGCTATCTGAAATAGGAGCGACGTAAATTGAACAAATGTGATAGAATTTTTCTGAATTCTTAAATAAACCATAATATGAAATGATCTAATCGGGTCTCTGTTTGCCCTACCCTAGAAGTTTAACAGTGCATTTTACTCGCCATTTCATGCGCATTGAGATGCCGCTTAGCCCAATACGCTATCTGAAATAGGAGCGACGTAAATTGAACAAATGTGATAGAATTTGGCTGAATTCTTAAATTAACCATAATATAAAATGATCTAATCGGGTCTCCGTTTGCCCTACCCTAGAAGTTTAACAGCGCATTCTAATCGCCATTTCATGCGCTTTGAGATGCAGCTTAGCCCAATACGCTATCTGAAATAGGAGCGACGTAAATTGAACAAATGTGATAGAATTTTTCTGAATTCTTAAATAAACCATAATATGAAATGATCTAATCGGGTCTCTGTTTGCCCTACCCTAGATGTTTCACAGTGCATTTTACTCGCCATTTCATGCGCTTTGAGATGCCGCTTAGCCCAATACGCTATCTGAAATAGGAGCGACGTAAATAGAACAATTGTGATAGAATTTCGCTGAATTCTTATATTAACCAAAATATAAAATGATCTAATCGGGTCTCTGATTGCCCTATCATACAAGTTTAAAAGTGCATTTTACTCGCCAATCCACGCGCTTTAAGATTCCGCCTAGTACAGTACGCTATCTGAAATAGGAGCGACGTAAATTGAACAAATGTGATAGAATTTCGCTGAATTCTTAAATTAACCATAATATAAAATGATCTAATCGGGTCTCTGTTTGCCCTACCCTAGAAGTATAATAGTGCATTATACTCGCCATTTCTTGCGCTTTGAGATGCCGCTTAGCCCAAGACGCTATCTGAAATATCAGCGACGTAAATTGAACAAATGTGAGAGAATCTCGCTGAATACTTATATTAACCTTAATGTAAAATGATCTAATCGGGTCTCTGTTCGCCCTACCATAGAAGTTTAATAGTGCATTTCACTCACCATTTTATGCGCTTTAAGATGCCGCCGCGCCCAGTACGCTATCTGAAGTAGGAGCGACGTTAGTTGAACAAATGTGATAGAATTACGCTGAATTCTTATATTAACCGTAATATAAAATGATCTAATCGGGTCTCTGTTTGCCCTACCCTACAAGTTTAGCAGTGCATTTTACTCGCCATTTCATGCGCTTTGAGATGCCGCTTAGCCCAATACGCTATCTGAAATAGGAACGACGTAAATTGAACAAATGTGATAGAATTTCCCTGAATTCTTATATTAACCAAAATATAAAATGATCTAATCGGGTCTCTGATTGCCATATCACAGAAGTTTAATAGTGCATTTTACTCGCCAATCCACGCGCTTTAAGATTGCGCCTAGCCCAGTACGCTATCTGAAATAGGAGCGACGTAAATTGAACAAATGTGATAGAATTTGGCTGAATTCTTAAATTAACCATAATATAAAATGATATAATCGGTTCTCTGTTTGCCCTACCCTAGAAGTTTAATAGTTCATTTTACTCGCCATTTCATGCGCTTTGAGATGGCGCTTAGCCCAATGCGCTATCTGAAATAGGAGCGACGTAAATTGAACAAATGTGATAGAATTTGGCTGAATTCTTAAATTAACCATAATATAAAATGATCTAATCGGGTCTCTGTTTGCCTTACCCCAGAAGTTTAATAGTGCATTTTACTCGCCATTTCATGCGATTAGAGATGCCGCTTAGCCCAATACGCTATCTGAAATAGCAGCGACGTAAATTGAACAAATGTGATAGAATTTCGCTGAATTCTTAAATTAACCATAATATAAAATGATCTAATCGGGTCTCTGTTTGCCCTATCATAGAAGTTTAATAGTGCATTTCACTCGTCATTTCATGCGCTTTGAGATGCCGCCTAGCCCAGTACGCTATCTGAAATATCAGCGACGTAAATAGAACAAATGTGATAGAATTACGCTGAAGTCTTATATTAACCGTAATATAAAATGGTCTAATCGGGTCTCTGTTTGCCTTATCATAGAAGTTTAATAGTGCATTTCACTCGTCATTTCATGCGCTTTGAGGTGCCTCTTAGCCCAATAAGCTATCTGAAATAGGAGCGACGTAAATTGAACAAATGTGATAGAATTTTTCTGAATTCTTAAATAAACCATAATATGAAATGATCTAATCGGGTCACCGTTTGCCCTTCCCTAGAAGTTTAACAGTGCATTTTACTCGCCATTTCATGCGCTTTGAGATGCCGCTTAGCCCAATACGCTATCTGAAATAGGAGCGACGTAAATTGAACAAATGTGATAGAATTTTTCTGAATTCTTATATTAACCAAAATATGAAATGATCTAATCGGGTCTCCGTTTGCCCTTCCCTAGAAGTTTAACAGTGCACTTTACTCGCCATTTCATGCGCTTTGAGATGCCGCTTAGCCCAATACGCTATCTGAAATAGGAGCGACGTAAATTGAACAAATGTGATAGAGTTTCCCTGAATACTTATATTAACCTTAATGTAAAATGATCTAATCGGGTCTCTGTTCGCCCTACCTTAGAAGTGTAATAGTGCATTTCACTCGCCAATCCACGCGCTTTAAGATGCCGCCTAGCCCAGTACGCTATCTGAAATAGGAGCGACGTAAGTTGAACAAATGTGATAGAATTACGCTGAATTCTAATATTAACCGTAATATAAAATCATCTAATCGGGTCTCTGTTTGCCTTACCCTAGAAGTCTAATAGTGCATTTTACTCGCCATTTCATGCGCTTTGAGATGCCGCTTAGCCGAATACGCTATCTGCAATAGGAGCGACGTCCATTGAACAAATGTGATAGAATTTTGCTGAATTCTTAAATTAACCATAATATTAAATGATCTAATCGGGTCTCTGTTTGCCCTATCATAGATATTTAATAGTGCATTTCACTCGTCATTTCATGCGCATTGAGATGCCGCCTAGCCCAGTACGCTATCTGAAATAGGAGCGACGTAAGTTGAACAAATGTGATAGAATTACGCTCAATTATTATATTAACCGTAATATAAAATTATCTAATCGGGTCTCTGTTTGCCCTACCCTAGAAGTTTAATAGTGCACTGTGCTCGCCATTTCATGCGCTTTGAGATGGCGCTTAGTCCAATACGCTATCTGAAATAGGAGCGACGTAAATTGAACAAATGTGATAGAATTTCCCTGAATTCTTATATACACCTTAATGTAAAATGATCTAATCGGGTCTTTGTTCGCCCTACCCTAGAAGTTTAATAGTGCATTTCACTCGCCATTTCATGCGCTTTGAGATGCCGCTTAGCCCAATAAGCTATCTGAAATAGGAGCGACGTAAATTGAACAAATGTGATAGAATTTCGCTGAATTCTTATATTAACCTTAATGTAAAATGATCTATTCGGGTCTTTGTTCGCCCTACCCTAGAAGTTTAAGAGTGCATTTTACTCGCCATTTCTTGCGCTTTCAGATGCCGCTTGGCCCAATACGCTATCTGAAATATCAGCGACGTAAATTGAACAAATGTGGTAGAATTACTCTGAATTCTTATATTAACCGTAATATAAAATGACCAAATCGGGTCTCTGTTTGCCTTATCCTAGAAGTTTAATAGTGCATTTCACTCGCCATTTCATGCGCTTTGAGATGCCGCTTAGCCCAATACGCTATCTGAAATAGGAGCGACGTAAATTGAAAAACGTGATAGAATTTCCCTGAATTCTTATATTAACCTTAATGTAAAATGATCTAATCGGTTCTCTGTTCGCCCTACCCTAGAAGTTTAACAGTGCCTTTCACTCGTCATTTCATGCGCTTTGAGATGCCGCTTAGCCCAATACGCTATCTGAAATAGGAGCGACGTAAATTGAACAATTGTGATAGAATTTCGCTGAATTCTTATATTAACCAAAATATAAAATGATCTAGTCGGGTCTCTGATTGCCCTAACATAGAAGTTTAATAGTGCATTTTGCTCGCCATTCCACGCGCTTTAAGATGCCGCCTAGCCCAGTACGCTATCTGAAATTGGAGCGACGTAAATTGAACAAATGTGACAGAATTTTGCTGACATCTTAAATTAACCATAATATAAAATGATCTAATCGGGTCTCTGTTTGCCCTACCCTACAAGCTTAGCAGTGCATTTTGCTCGCCATTTCATGCGCTTTGAGATGGCGCTTAGCCCAATAAGCTATCTGAAATAGGCGCGACGTAAATTGAACAAGTGTGATAGAATTACTCTGAATTCTTATATTAACCGTAATATAAAATGACCAAATCGGGTCTCTGTTTGCCTTATCCTAGAAGTTTAATAGTGCATTTCACTCGCCATTTCATGCGCTTTGAGATGCCGCTTAGCCCAATACGCTATCTGAAATAGGAGCGACGTAAATAGAACAATTGTGATAGAATTTCGCTGAATTCTTATATTAACCAAAATATAAAATGATCTAATCGGGTCTCTGATTGCCGTATCAAAGAAGTTTAATAGTGCATTTTACTCGACAATCCACGCGCTTTACGATTCCGCCTAGCCCAGTACGCTAGCTGAACTAGGAACGTCGTAAATTGATAAAATGTGATAGAATTACGCTGAATTTTTAAATTAACGATAATATAAAATGATCTAATCGGGTCTCTGTTTGCCCTACCCTAGAAGTTTAATAGTGCATTTTACTCGCCATTTCATGCGCCTTGAGATGGCGCTTAGCCCAATACGCTATCTGAAATAGTAGCGACGTAAATTGAACAAATGTGATAGAATTTGGCTGAATTCTTAAATTAACCATAATATAAAATGATCTAATCGCTTCTCTGTTTGCCTTACCCTAGAAGCTTAATGGTGCATTTTACTCGCCATTTCATGTGATTTGAGATGCCGCTTAGCCCAATACGCTATCTGAAATAGGAGCGACGTAAATTGAACAAATGTGATAGAATTTCCCAGAAATCTTATATTAAACAAAATATAAAATGATCTAAACGGGACTCTGATTGCCCTATCATAGAAGTTTAGTAGTGCATTTTACTCGCCATTCCACGCGCCTTAAGATGCCACCTAGCCTAGTACGCTATCTGAAATAGGAGCGACGTAAGTTGAACAAATGTGATAGAATTACGCTGAATTCTTATATTAACCGTAATATAAAATGATCTAATCGGGTCCCTGTTTGCCTTATCCTAGAAGTTTAATAGTGCATTTTACTCGCCATTTCATGCGCATTGAGATGCCGCTTAGCCCAATACGCTGTCTGAAATAGGAGCGACGTAAATTGAACAAATATGATAGAGTTTCGCTGAATTCTTATATTAACCATAATATAAAATCATCTTATCGGGTCTCTGTTTGCCCTACCCTAGAAGTTTAATAGTGCATTTTACTCGCCATTTCTTGCGCTTTAAGATGCCGCCGAGCCCAGTACGCTATCTGAAGTAGGAGCGACGTAAGTTGAACAAATGTGATAGAATTACGCTAAATTCTTATATTAACCGTAATATAAAATGATCTAATCGGACTCTGTTTGCCCTACCCTACAAGTTTAGCAGTGCATTTTACTCGCCATTTCATGCGCTTTGAGATGCCACTTAGCCCAATACGCTATCTGAAATAGGAGCGACGTAAATTGAACAAATGTGATAGATTTTCCCTGAATACTTATATTAACCAAAATATAAAATGATCTAATCGGGTCTCTGATTGCCATATCATAGAAGTTTAATAGTGCATTTTACTCGCCAATCCACGCGCTTTAAGATTCCGCCTAGCCCAGTACGCTATCTGAAATAGGAGCGACGTAAATTGAACAAATGTGATAGAATTTGGCTGAATTCTTAAATTAACCATAATATAAAATGATCTAATCTGCTCTCTGATTGCCCTACCCTAGAAGTTTAACAGTGCATTTTACTCGCCATTTCTTGCGCTTTGAGATGCCGCTTAGCCCAATACGCTATCTGAAATATCAGCGACGTAAATTGAACAAATGTGGTAGAATTACGCTGAATTCTTATATTAATCGTAATATAAAATGCTCTAATCGGCTCTCTGATTGCCCTACCCTAGAAGTTTAACAGTGCATTTTACTCGCCATTTCATGCGGTTTGAGATGCCGCTTAGCCCAATACGCTATCTGAAATAGGAGCGACGTAAATTGAAAAACGTGATAGAATTTCCCTGAATCCTTATATTAACCTTAATGTAAAATGATCTAATCGGTTCTCTGTTCGCCCTACCCTAGAAGTTTAACAGTGCCTTTCACTCGTCATTTCATGCGCTTTGAGATGCCGCTTAGCCCAATACGCTATCTGAAATAGCAGCGACGTAAATTGAACAATTGTGATAGAATATCGCTGAATTCTTATATTAACCAAAATATAAAATGATCTAGTCGGGTCTCTGATTGCCCTAACATAGAAGTTTAATAGTGCATTTTGCTCGCCATTCCACGCGCTTTAAGATGCCGCCTAGCGCAGTACGCTATCTGAAATTGGAGCGACGTAAATTGAACAAATGTGACAGAATTTTGCTGACATCTTAAATTAACCATAATATAAAATGATCTAATCGGGTCTCTGTTTGCCCTACCCTACAAGTTTAGCAGTGCATTTTTCTCGCCATTTCATGCGCTTTGAGATGGCGCTTAGCCCAATAAGCTATCTGAAATAGGCGCGACGTAAATTGAACAAATGTGATAGAATTACTCTGAATTCTTATATTAACCGTAATATAAAATGACCAAATCGGGTCTCTGTTTGCCTTATCCTAGAAGTTTAATAGTGCATTTCACTCGCCATTTCATGCGCTTTGAGATGCCGCTTAGCCCAATACGCTATCTGAAATAGGAGCGACGTAAATAGAACAATTGTGATAGAATTTCGCTGAATTCTTATATTAACCAAAATATAAAATGATCTAATCGGGTCTCTGATTGCCGTATCAAAGAAGTTTAATAGTGCATTTTACTCGCCAATCCACGCGCTTTACGATTCCGCCTAGCCCAGTACGCTAGCTGAAATAGGAACGTCGTAAATTGATAAAATGTGATAGAATTACGCTGAACTTTTAAATTAACGATAATATAAAATGATCTAATCGGGTCTCTGTTTGCCCTACCCTAGAAGTTTAATAGTGCATTTTACTCGCTATTTCATGCGCTTTGAGATGGCGCTTAGCCCAATACGCTATCTGAAATAGTAGCGACGTAAATTGAACAAATGTGATAGAATTTGGCTGAATTCTTAAATTAACCATAATATAAAATGATCTAATCGCTTCTCTGTTTGCCTTACCCTAGAAGCTTAATGGTGCATTTTACTCGCCATTTCATGTGATTTGAGATGCCGCTTAGCCCAATACGCTATCTGAAATAGGAGCGACGTAAATTGAACAAATGTGATAGAATTTCCCAGAAATCTTATATTAAACAAAATATAAAATGATCTAAACGGGACTCTGATTGCCCTATCATAGAAGTTTAGTAGTGCATTTTACTCGCCATTCCACGCGCTTTAAGATGCCACCTAGCCTAGTACGCTATCTGAAATAGGAGCGACGTAAGTTGAACAAATGTGATAGAATTACGCTGAATTCTTATATTAACCGTAATATAAAATGATCTAATCGGGTCCCTGTTTGCCTTATCCTAGAAGTTTAGTAGTGCATTTTACTCGCCATTTCATGCGCATTGAGATGCCGCTTAGCCCAATACGCTGTCTGAAATAGGAGCGACGTAAATTGAACAAATATGATAGAGTTTCGCTGAATTCTTATATTAACCATAATATAAAATCATCTTATCGGGTCTCTGTTTGCCCTACCCTAGAAGTTTAATAGTGCATTTTACTCGCCATTTCTTGCGCTTTAAGATGCCGCCTAGCCCAGTACGCTATCTGAAATAGGAGCGACGTAAATTGAACAAATGTGATAGAATTTGGCTGAATTCTTAAATTAACCTTAATGTAAAATGATCTAATCGGGTCTCTGTTCGCCCTACCCTAGAAGTGTAATAGTGCATTTCACTCGCCATTTCATGCGCTTTGAGATGCCGCTTAGCCCAATACGCTATCTGAAATAGGAGCGACGTAAATAGAACAGTTGTGATAGATTTTCGCTGAATTCTTATATTAACCAAAATATAAAATGATCTAATCGGGACTCTGATTGCCCTATCATAGAAGTTTAATAGTGCATTTCACTCGTCATTTCATGCGCTTTGAGATGCCGCATAGCCCAGTACGCTATCTGAAATAGGAGCGACGTAAGTTGAACAAATGTGATAGAATTACGCTCAATTATTATATTAACCGTAATATAAAATTATCTAATCGGGTCTCTGTTTGCCATACCCTAGATGTTTAACAGTGCATTTTACTCGCCATTTCATGCGGTTTGAGATGCCGCTTAGCACAATACGCTATCTGAAATAGGAACGACGTAAATTGAACAATTGTGATAGAATTTCGCTGAATTCTTATATTAGCCGTAATATAAAATGATCTAATCGGGTCTCTGTTCGCACTATCCTAGAAGATTACTAGTGCATTTCACTCGTCATTTCATGCGCTTTGAGATGCCGCTTAGCCCAATAAGCTATCTGAAATAGGAGCGACGTAAATTGAACAAATGTGATAGAATTTGGCTGAATTCTTAAATTAACCTTAATGTAAAATGATCTAATCGGGTCTCTGTTCGCCCTACCCTAGAAGTTTAATAGTGCATTTCACTCGCCGTTTCATGCGCTTTGAGATGCCGCTTAGCCGAATACGCTATCTGAAATAGGAGCGACCTAAATTGAACAAATGTGATAGAGTCTCCCTGAATACTTATATTAACCTTAATGTAAAATGATCTAATCGGGACTCTGTTCGCCCTACCCTAGAAGTTTAATAGTGCATTTCACTCGTCATTTCATGCGCTTTGAGATGCCGCTTAGCCCAATACGATATCTGAAATAGGAGCGACGTAAATTGAACAAATGTGATAGAATTTCCCTGAAGCCTTATATTAACCAAAATATAAAATAATCTAATCGGGTCTCTGATTGCCCTATCATAGAAGTTTAATAGTGCATTTTACTCGCCATTCCACGCGGTTTAAGATGCCGGCCAGCCCAGTACGCTATCCGAAATAGGAGCGACGTAAATTGAACAAATGTGATAGAATTTTGCTGAATTCTTAAATTAACCATAATATAAAATGATCTAATCGGGTCTCTGTTTGCCCTACCCTAGAAGTTTAATAGTGCATTTAACTCGCCATTTCATGCGCTTTGAGATGCCGCTTAGCCCAATACGCTATCTGAAATAGGAGCAACGAAAGTTGAACAAATGTGATAGAATTTCGCTGAATTATTTTATTAACCAGAATGTAAAATGATCTAATCGGGTCTCTGTTCGCCCTAGCCTAGAAGTTTAATAGTGCATTTCACTCGTCATTTCATGCCCTTTCAGTTGCCGCTTAGCCCAATACGCTATCTGAAATAGGAGCGACGTAAATTGAACAAATGTGATAGAATTTCCCTGAAACCTTATATTAAACAAAATATAAAATGATCTAATCGGGTCTCTGATTGCCCTATCATAGAAGTTTAATAGTGCATTTTACTCGCCAATCCACGCGCTTTAAGATTCCGCCTAGCCCAGTACGCTATCTGAAATAGGAGCGACGTAAATTGAAAAAATGTGATAGAATTACGCTGCATTTTTAAATTAACGATAATATAAAATGATCTAATCGGGTCTCTGGTTGCCCTACCCTAGAAGTTTAATAGTGCATTTTACTCGCCATTTCTTGCGCTTTGAGATGCCGCTTAGCCCAATACGCTATCTAAAATATCAGCGACGTAAATTGAACAAATGTGAGAGAATCTCGCTGAATACTTATATTAACTTTAATGTAAAATGATCTAATCGGGTCTCTGTTCGCCCTACCATAGAAGTTTAATAGTGCATTTCACTCGCCATTTCATGCGCTTTGAGATGCCGCTTAGCCCAATACACTATCTGAAATAGGAGCGACGTAAATAGAACAATTGTGATAGAATTTCGCTGAATTCTTATATTAACCAAAATATAAAATGATCTAATCGGGTCTCTGATTGCCCTATCAAAGAAGTTTAATAGTGCATTTTACTCGCCAATCCACGCGCTTTACGATTCCGCCTAGCCCAGTACGCTATCTGAAATAGGAGCGACGTAAATTGGACAAATGTGATAGAATTTTTCTGAATTCCTAAATAAACCATAATATGAAATGATCTAATCGGGTCTCTGTTTGCCCTACCCTAGATGTTTAACAGTGCATTTTACTCGCCATTTCATGCGCTTTGAGATGCCGCTTAGCCCAATACGCTAACCGAAATAGGAGCGGCGTAAATTGAACAAATGTGATAGAATTTCCCTGAATACTTATATTAACCTTAATGTAAAATGATCTAATCGGGTCTCTGATTGCCCTATCATAGAAGTTTAATAGTGCATTTTACTCGCCAATCCACGCGCTTTAAGAGTCCGTCTAGCCCAGTACGCTATCTGAAATAGGAGCGACGTAAATTGAGCAAATGTGATAGAATTTTTCTGAATTCCTAAATAAACCATAATATGAAATGATCTAATCGGGTCTCTGTTTGCCCTATCCTAGATGTTTAACAGTGCATTTTACTCGCCATTTCATGCGCTTTGAGATGCCGCTTAGCCCAATACGCTAACCGAAATAGGAGCGGCGTAAATTGAACAAATGTGATAGAATTTCCCTGAATACTTATATTAACCTTAATGTAAAATGATCTAATCGGGTCTCTGATTGCCCTATCATAGAAGTTTAATAGTGCATTTTACTCGCCAATCCACGCGCTTTAAGAGTCCGTCTAGCCCAGTACGCTATCTGAAATAGGAGCGACGTAAATTGAGCAAATGTGATAGAATTTTTCTGAATTCCTAAATAAACCATAATATGAAATGATCTAATCGGGTCTCTGTTTGCCCTACCCTAGAAGTTTAATCGTGCATTTTACACGCCATTTCATGCGCTTTGAGATGCCGCTTAGCCCAATACGCTATCTGAAATAGGAGCGACGTAAATTGAACAAATGTGATAGAATTTCGCTGAATTCTTAAATTAACCATAATATAAAATGATCTAATCGGGACTCTGTTCGCCCTACCCTAGAAGTTTAATAGTGCATTTCACTCGTCATTTCATGCGCTTTGAGATGCCGCTTAGCCCAATACGCTATCTGAAATAGGAGCGACGTAAATTGAACAAATGTGATAGAATTTCGCTGAATTCTTATATTAACCTTAATGTAAAATGATCTAATCGGGTCTCTGTTCGCCCTACCCTAGAAGTTTAATAGTGCATTTCACTCGTCATTTCATGCGCTTTGAGATGACGCTTAACCCAATACGCTATCTGAAATAGGAGCGACGTAAGTTGAACAAATGTGACAGAATTACGCTGCATTCTTATATTCACCTTAATGTTAAATGATCTCTTCGGGTCTCTGTTCACCCTACCCTAGATGTATAATAGTGCATTTCACTCGTCATTTCATGCGCTTTGAGATGCCGCATAGCCCAATACGCTATCTGAAATAGGAGCGACGTAAATTGAACAAATGTGCTAGAATTTCGCTGAATTCTTATATTAACCAAAGTATAAAATGATCTAGTCTGGTCTTTGATTGCCCTATCATAGAAGGTTGATAGTGCATTTTACTCGCCATTCCACACGCTTTAAGATGCCGCCTAGCCCAGTACGCTGTCTGAAATAGGAGCGACGTAAATTGAACAAATGTGATAGAGTCTCCCTGAATACTTATATTAACCTTAATGTAAAATGATCTAATCGGGACTCTGTTCGCCCTACCCTAGAAGTTTAATAGTGCATTTCACTCGTCATTTCATGCGCTTTGAGATGCCGCTTAGCCCAATACGATATCTGAAATAGGAGCGACGTAAATTGAACAAATGTGATAGAATTTCCCTGAAGCCTTATATTAACCAAAATATAAAATAATCTAATCGGGTCTCTGATTGCCCTATCATAGAAGTTTAATAGTGCATTTTACTCGCCATTCCACGCGGTTTAAGATGCCGGCCAGCCCAGTACGCTATCCGAAATAGGAGCGACGTAAATTGAACAAATGTGATAGAATTTTGCTGAATTCTTAAATTAACCATAATATAAAATGATCTAATCGGGTCTCTGTTTGCCCTACCCTAGAAGTTTAATAGTGCATTTAACTCGCCATTTCATGCGCTTTGAGATGCCGCTTAACCCAATACGCTATCTGAAATAGGAGCAACGAAAGTTGAACAAATGTGATAGAATTTCGCTGAATTATTTTATTAACCAGAATGTAAAATGATCTAATCGGGTCTCTGTTCGCCCTAGCCTAGAAGTTTAATAGTGCATTTCACTCGTCATTTCATGCCCTTTCAGTTGCCGCTTAGCCCAATACGCTATCTGAAATAGGAGCGACGTAAATTGAACAAATGTGATAGAATTTCCCTGAAACCTTATATTAAACAAAATATAAAATGATCTAATCGGGTCTCTGATTGCCCTATCATAGAAGTTTAATAGTGCATTTTACTCGCCAATCCACGCGCTTTAAGATTCCGCCTAGCCCAGTACGCTATCTGAAATAGGAGCGACGTAAATTGAAAAAATGTGATAGAATTACGCTGCATTTTTAAATTA
Organism: Macropis europaea; assembly: GCA_916610135.2. NCBI lineage: Eukaryota > Metazoa > Arthropoda > Insecta > Hymenoptera > Melittidae > Macropis > Macropis europaea. Next base: position 82,702 of record CAKAJE020000528.1, on the reverse strand, counting down.
ACGATAATATAAAATGATCTAATCGGGTCTCTGGTTGCCCTACCCTAGAAGTTTAATAGTGCATTTTACTCGCCATTTCTTGCGCTTTGAGATGCCGCTTAGCCCAATACGCTATCTAAAATATCAGCGACGTAAATTGAACAAATGTGAGAGAATCTCGCTGAATACTTATATTAACTTTAATGTAAAATGATCTAATCGGGTCTCTGTTCGCCCTACCATAGAAGTTTAATAGTGCATTTCACTCGCCATTTCATGCGCTTTGAGATGCCGCTTAGCCCAATACACTATCTGAAATAGGAGCGACGTAAATAGAACAATTGTGATAGAATTTCGCTGAATTCTTATATTAACCAAAATATAAAATGATCTAAGCGGGTCTCTGATTGCCCTATCAAAGAAGTTTAATAGTGCATTTTACTCGCCAATCCACGCGCTTTACGATTCCGCCTAGCCCAGTACGCTATCTGAAATAGGAGCGACGTAAATTGGACAAATGTGATAGAATTTTTCTGAATTCCTAAATAAACCATAATATGAAATGATCTAATCGGGTCTCTGTTTGCCCTACCCTAGATGTTTAACAGTGCATTTTACTCGCCATTTCATGCGCTTTGAGATGCCGCTTAGCCCAATACGCTAACCGAAATAGGAGCGGCGTAAATTGAACAAATGTGATAGAATTTCCCTGAATACTTATATTAACCTTAATGTAAAATGATCTAATCGGGTCTCTGATTGCCCTATCATAGAAGTTTAATAGTGCATTTTACTCGCCAATCCACGCGCTTTAAGAGTCCGTCTAGCCCAGTACGCTATCTGAAATAGGAGCGACGTAAATTGAGCAAATGTGATAGAATTTTTCTGAATTCCTAAATAAACCATAATATGAAATGATCTAATCGGGTCTCTGTTTGCCCTATCCTAGATGTTTAACAGTGCATTTTACTCGCCATTTCATGCGCTTTGAGTTGCCGCTTAGCCCAATACGCTAACCGAAATAGGAGCGGCGTAAATTGAACAAATGTGATAGAATTTCCCTGAATACTTATATTAACCTTAATGTAAAATGATCTAATCGGGTCTCTGATTGCCCTATCATAGAAGTTTAATAGTGCATTTTACTCGCCAATCCACGCGCTTTAAGATTCCGTCTAGCCCAGTACGCTATCTGAAATAGGAGCGACGTAAATTGAGCAAATGTGATAGAATTTGTCTGAATTCTTAAATTAACCATAATATAAAATGATCTAATCGGGTCTCTGTTTGCCCTACCCTAGAAGCTTAATAGTGCATTTTACTCGCCATTTCATGCGCTTTGAGATGGCGCTTAGCCCAATACGCTATCTGAAATAGGAGCGACGTAAATTGAACAAATGTGATAGAATTTTGCTGAATTCGTAAATTAACCATAATATAAAATGATCTAAACGGGTCTCTGTTTGCCCTACCCTAGAAGTTTAATAGTGCATTTTACTCGCCATTTCATGCGCTTTGAGACGGCGCTTAGCCCAATACGCTATCTGAAATAGGAGCGACGTAAATTGAACGAATGTGATAGAATTTCGCTGAATTCTTATATTAACCAAAATATAAAATGATCTAATCGGGACTCTGATTGCCTTATCCTAGAAGTTTAATAGTGCATTTCACTCGTCATTTCATGCGCTTTGAGATGCCTCTTAGCCCAATAAGCTATCTGAAATAGGAGCGACGTAAATTGAACAAATGTGATAGAATTTTTCTGAATTCTTAAATAAACCATAATATGAAATGATCTAATCGGGTCTCTGTTTGCCCTACCCTAGAAGCTTAACAGTGCATTTTACTCTCCATTTCATGCGCTTTGAGATGCCGCTTAGCACAATACGCTATCTGAAATTGGAGCGACGTAAATTGAACAAATGTGATAGAATTTCCCTGAATTCTTATATTAACCTTAATGTAAAATGATCTAATCGTGTCTTTGTTCGCCCTACCCTAGAAGTTAAATAGTGCATTTCACTCGTCATTTCATGCGCTTTGAGATGCCGCGTAGCCCAATAAGCTATCTGAAATAGGAGCGACGTAAATTGAACAAATGTGATAGACTTACGCTGAATTCTTATATTAACCGTATTATAAAATGATCTAATCGGGTCTCTGTTTGCCTTACCCTAGAAGATTAATAGTGCATTTTACTCGCCATTTCATGCGCTTTGAGATGCCGCTTAGCCCAATACGCTATCTGAAATAGGAGTGACGTAAATTGAACAAATGTGATAGAATTTTGCTGACATCTTGAATTAACGATAATATAAAATGATCTAATCGGGTCCCTGTTTGCCCTACCCTACAAGTTTAGCAGTGCATTCTACTCGCCATTTCATGCGCTTTGAGATGCCGCTTAGCCCAATAAGCTATCTGAAATAGGAGCGACGTAAATTGAACAAATGTGATAGACTTACGCTGAATTCTTATATTAACCGTATTATAAAATGATCTAATCGGGTCTCTGTTTGCCCTACCCTAGAAGTTTAACAGTGCATTTTACTCGCCATTTCATGCTCTTTGAGATGCCGCTTAGCCCAATACGCTATCTGAAATAGGAGCGACGTAAATTGAACAAATGTGATAGAATTTCCCGGAATACTTATATTAACCTTAATGTAAAATGATCTAATCGGGTCTCCGATAGCCCTACCCTAGAAGTTTAATAGTGCATTTCACTCGCCATTTCGTGCGCTTTAAGATGCCGCCTAGCCCAGTACGCTATCTGAAATAGGAGCGACGTAAGTTGAACAAATGTGATAGAATTACGCTGATTTCTTATATTAACCGTAATATAAAATGATCTAATCGGGTCTCTGCTAGCCCTATCATAGAAGTTTAATAGTGCATTTTACCCGCCATTCCACGCGCTTTAAGATGCAGCCTAGCACAGTACGCTATCTGAAATAGGAGCGACGTACGTTGAACAAATGTGATAGAATTACGCTGAATTCTTATATTAACCGTAATATAAAATGATCTAATCGGGTCTCTGCTTGCCCTACCCTAGAAGTTTAATAGTGCATTTCACTCGCTACTTCATGCGCTTTGAGATGCCGCTAAGCCCAATAAGCTATCTGAAATAGGAGCGACGTAAATTGAACAAATGTGATAGAATTACGCTGAATTCTTATATTAACCGTAATATAAAATGAACTAATCGGGTCTCCGTTTGCCTTATCCTAGAAGTTTAACAGCGCATTTTACGCGCCATTTCATGTGCTTTGAGAGGCCGCTTAGCCCAATACGCTATCTGAAATAGGAGCGACGTAAATTGAACAAATGTAATAGAATTTCCGTGAATTCTTATATAAACCTTAATGTAAAATGATCCAATCGGGTCTCTGTTCGCCCTACCATAGAAGTCTAATAGTGCATTTCACTCGTCATTTCATGCGCTTTGAGGTGCCGCTTAGCCCAATACAGTATCTGAAATCGGAGCGACGTATGTTGAACAAATGTGATAGAATTTCCCTGAAATCTTATATTAAACAAAATATAAAATGATCTAATCGAGTCTCTGATTGCCCTATCATAGAAGTTTAGTTGTGCATTTTACTCGCCATTCCACGCGCTTTAAGATGCCGCCTAGCCCAGTACGCTATCTGAAATAGGAGCGACGTAACTTGAACAAATGTGATAGAATTACGCTGCATTCTTATATTAACCGTAATATAAAATGATCTAATCGGGTATCTGTTTGCCTTATCCTAGAAGTTTAATAGTGCATTATACTCGCCATTTCATGCGCTTCGAGATGCCGCTTAGCTCAATACGCTATCTGAAATAGGAGCGACGAAAGTTGAACAAATGTGATAGAATTTCGCTGAATTATTTTATTAACCAGAATGTAAAATGATCTGATCTGGTCTCTGTTCGCCCTACCATAGAAGTCTTATAGTGCATTTCACTCGCCATTTCATGCGCTTTGAGATGCCGCTTAGCCCAATACGCTATCTGAAATATCAGCGACGTAAATTGAACAAATGTGATAGAATTTCCCTGAAATCTTATATTAATCAAAATATAAAATGATCTAATCGGGTCTCTGATTGCCCTATCATAGAAGTTTAATAGTGCATTTTACTCGCCAATCCACGCGCTTTAAGATTCCGCCTAGCCCAGTACGCTATCTGAAATAGGAGCGACGTAAATTGAACAAATGTGATAGAATTTGGCTGAATTCTTAAATTAACCATAATATAAAATGATCTAATCGGGTCTCTGTTTGCCCTACCCTAGAAGTTTATTAGTGCATTTTACTCGCCATTTCATGCGCTTTGAGATGGCGCTTAGCCCAATACGCTATCTGAAGTAGGAGCGACGTAAATTGAACGAATGTGATAGAATTTCGCTGGATTCTTATATTAACCAAAATATAAAATGATCTAAACGGGTCTCTGATTGCCCTATCATAGCAGTTTAATAGTGCATTTTACTCGCCAATCCACGCGCTTTAAGATTCCGCCTAGCCCAGTATGCTATCTGAAATAGGAGCGACGTAAATTGAACAAATGTGATAGAATTTGGCTGAATTCTTAAATTAACCATAATATAAAATGATCTAATCGGGTCTCTGTTTGCCCTACCCTAGAAGTTTAATAGTGCATTTTACTCGCCATTTCACGCGCTTTAAGATGCCGCCTAGCCCAGTACGCTATCTGAAATAGGAGCGACGTAAATTGAACAAATGTGATAGACTTACGCTGAATTCTTATATTAACCGTATTATAAAATGATCTAATCGGGGCTCTGTTTGCCTTACCCTAGAAGATTAATAGTGCATTTTACTCGCCATTTCATGCGCATTGAGATGCCGCTTAGCCCAATACGCTATCTGAAATAGGAGCGACGTGAATTGAACAAATATGATACAGTTTCGCTGAATTCTTAAATTAACCATAATATAAAATGATCTTATCCGGTCTCTGTTTGCCCTACCCTAGAAGTTTAATAGTGCATTTCACTCGTCATTTCATGCGCTTTGAGACGCCGCTTAGCCCAATAAGCTATCTGAAATAGGAGCGACGTAAATTGAACAAATGTGATAGAATTACGCTGAATTCTTATATTAACCGTAATATAAAATGAACTAATCGGGTCTCCGTTTGCCTTATCCTAGAAGTTTAACAGCGCATTTTACGCGCCATTTCATGCGCTTTGAGAGGCCGCTTAGCCCAATACGCTATCTGAAATAGGAGCGACGTAAATTGAACAAATGTGATAGAATTTCCGTGAATTCTTATATAAACCTTAATGTAAAATGATCCAATCGGGTCTCTGTTCGCCCTACCATAGAAGTCTAATAGTGCATTTCACTCGCCATTTCATGCGCTTTGAGGTGCCGCTTAGCCCAATACAGTATCTGAAATAGTAGCGACGTATGTTGAACAAATGTGATAGAATTTCGCTGAATTCTTTTATTAACATTAATGTAAAATGATCTAATCGAGTCTCTGTTTGCCCTACCATAGAATTTTAATAGTGCATTCTCCTCGCCATTCCACCCGCTTTAAGATGCCGCCTAGCCCAGTACGCTATCTGAAATAGGAGCGACGTAAATTGTACAAATGTGATAGAATTTCGCTGAATTCTTATATTAACCAAAATATAAAATGATCTAATCTGGTCTCTGTTCGCCCTAGCCTAGAAGTTTAATAGTGCATTTTGTTCGCCATTTCATGCGATTTGAGATGCCGCTAAGCCCAATAAGCTGTCTGAAATAGGAGCGACGTAAATTGAACAAATGTGATAGAATTTCGCTGAATTCTTATATTAACCAAAATATAAAATGATCTAATCGGGTCTCTGTTTGCCCTACCCTAGAAGTTTAATCGTGCATTTTACACGCCATTTCATGCGCTTTGAGATGCCGCTTAGCCCAATACGCTATCTGAAGTAGGAGCGACGTAAATTGAACAAATGTGATAGAATTTCGCTGAATTCTTAAATTAACCATAATATAAAATGATCTAATCGGGACTCTGTTCGCCCTACCCTAGAAGTTTAATAGAGCATTTCACTCGTCATTTCATGCGCTTTGAGATGCCGCTTAGCCCAATACGCTATCTGAAATAGGAGCGACGTAAATTGAACAAATGTGATAGAATTTCGCTGAATTCTTATATTAACCAAAGTATAAAATGATCTAATCTGGACTCTGATTGCCCTATCATAGAAGATTAATAGTGCATTTTACTCGCCATTCCACGCGCTTTAAGATGCCGCGTAGCCCAGTACGCTGTCTGAAATAGAAGCGACGTAAATTGAACAAGTGTGATAGAATCTCGCTGAATACTTATATTAACCTTAATGTAAAATGATCTAATCGGGTCTCTGTTCGCCCTACCCTAGAAGTTTAATAGTGCATTTCACTCGTCATTTCATGCGCTTTGAGATGACGCTTAACCCAATACGCTATCTGAAATAGGAGCGACGTAAGTTGAACAAATGTGACAGAATTACGCTGCATTCTTATATTCACCTTAATGTAAAATGATCTCTTCGGGTCTCTGTTCACCCTACCCTAGATGTATAATAGTGCATTTCACTCGTCATTTCATGCGCTTTGAGATGCCGCATAGCCCAATACGCTATCAGAAATAGGAGCGACGTAAATTGAACAAATGTGCTAGAATTTCGCTGAATTCTTATATTAACCAAAGTATAAAATGATCTAGTCTGGTCTTTGATTGCCCTATCATAGAAGGTTGATAGTGCATTTTACTCGCCATTCCACACGCTTTAAGATGCCGCCTAGCCCAGTACGCTGTCTGAAATAGGAGCGACGTAAATTTAACAAATGTGATAGAGTCTCCCTGAATACTTATATTAACCTTAATGTAAAATGATCTAATCGGGACTCTGTTCGCCCTACCCTAGAAGTTTAATAGTGCATTTCACTCGTCATTTCATGCGCTTTGAGATGCCGCTTAGCCCAATACGATATCTGAAATAGGAGCGACGTAAATTGAACAAATGTGATAGAATTTCCCTGAATCCTTATATTAACCAAAATATAAAATAATCTAATCGGGTCTCTGATTGCCCTATCATAGAAGTTTAATAGTGCATTTTACTCGCCATTCCACGCGGTTTAAGATGCCGGCCAGCCCAGTACGCTATCCGAAATAGGAGCGACGTAAATTGAACAAACGTGATAGAATTTAGCTGAATTCTTAAATTAACCATAATATAAAATGATCTAATCGGGTCTCTGTTTGCCCTACCCTAGAAGTTTAATAGTGCATTTTACTCGCCATTTCTTGCGCTTTGAGATGCCGCTTAGCCCAATACGCTATCTAAAATATCAGCGACGTAAATTGAACAAATGTGAGAGAATCTCGCTGAATACTTATATTAACTTTAATGTAAAATGATCTAATCGGGTCTCTGTTCGCCCTACCATAGAAGTTTAATAGTGCATTTCACTCGCCGTTTCATGCGCTTTGAGATGCCGCTTAGCCCAATACACTATCTGAAATAGGAGCGACGTAAATAGAACAATTGTGATAGAATTTCGCTGAATTCTTATATTAACCAAAATATAAAATGATCTAATCGGGTCTCTGATTGCCCTATCAAAGAAGTTTAATAGTGCATTTTACTCGCCAATCCACGCGCTTTACGATTCCGCCTAGCCCAGTACGCTATCTGAAATAGGAGCGACGTAAATTGGACAAATGTGATAGAATTTTTCTGAATTCCTAAATAAACCATAATATGAAATGATCTAATCAGGTCTCTGTTTGCCCTACCCTAGATGTTTAACAGTGCATTTTACTCGCCATTTCATGCGCTTTGAGATGCCGCTTAGCCCAATACGCTAACCGAAATAGGAGCGGCGTAAATTGAACAAATGTGATAGAATTTCCCTGAATACTTATATTAACCTTAATGTAAAATGATCTAATCGGGTCTCTGATTGCCCTATCATAGAAGTTTAATAGTGCATTTTACTCGCCAATCCACGCGCTTTAAGAGTCCGTCTAGCCCAGTACGCTATCTGAAATAGGAGCGACGTAAATTGAGCAAATGTGATAGAATTTGGCTGAATTCTTAAATTAACCATAATATAAAATGATCTAATCGGGTCTCTGTTTGCCCTACCCTAGAAGTTTAATAGTGCATTTTACTCGCCATTTCATGCGCTTTGAGATGGCGCTTAGCCCAATACGCTATCTGAAATAGGAGCGACGTAAATTGAACAAATGTGATAGAATATTGCTGAATTCGTAAATTAACCATAATATAAAATGATCTAAACGGGTCTCTGTTTGCCCTACCCTACAAGTTTAATAGTGCACTTTACTCGCCATTTCATGCGCTTTGAGACGGCGCTTAGCCCAATACGCTATCTGAAATAGGAGCGACGTAAATTGAACGAATGTGATAGAATTTCGCTGAATTCTTATATTAACCAAAATATAAAATGATCTAATCGGGACTCTGATTGCCTTATCCTAGAAGTTTAATAGTGCATTTTACTCGCCATTCCACGCGGTTTAAGATGCCGGCCAGCCCAGTACGCTATCCGAAATAGGAGCGACGTAAATTGAACAAATGTGATAGAATTTTGCTGAATTCTTAAATTAACCATAATATAAAATGATCTAATCGGGTCTCTGTTTGCCCTACCCTAGAAGTTTAATAGTGCATTTTACTCGCCATTTCATGCGCTTTGAGATGCCGCTTAACCCAATACGCTATCTGAAATAGGAGCAACGAAAGTTGAACAAATGTGATAGAATTTCGCTGAATTATTTTATTAACCAGAATGTAAAATGATCTAATCGGGTCTCTGTTCGCCCTAGCCTAGAAGTTTAATAGTGCATTTCACTCGTCATTTCATGCCCTTTCAGTTGCCGCTTAGCCCAATACGCTATCTGAAATAGGAGCGACGTAAATTGAACAAATGTGATAGAATTTCCCTGAAATCTTATATTAAACAAAATATAAAATGATCTAATCGGGTCTCTGATTGCCCTATCATAGAAGTTTAATAGTGCATTTTACTCGCCAATCCACGCGCTTTAAGATTCCGCCTCGCCCAGTACGCTATCTGAAATAGGAGCGACGAAAATTGAAAAAATGTGATAGAATTACGCTGCATTTTTAAATTAACGATAATATAAAATGATCTAATCGGGTCTCTGGTTGCCCTACCCTAGAAGTTTAATAGTGCATTTTACTCGCCATTTCTTGCGCTTTGAGATGCCGCTTAGCCCAATACGCTATCTAAAATATCAGCGACGTAAATTGAACAAATGTGAGAGAATCTCGCTGAATACTTATATTAACTTTAATGTAAAATGATCTAATCGGGTCTCTGTTGGCCCTACCATAGAAGTTTAATAGTGCATTTCACTCGCCATTTCATGCGCTTTGAGATGCCGCTTAGCCCAATACGCTATCTGAAATAGGAGCGACGTAAATAGAACAATTGTGATAGAATTTCGCTGAATTCTTATATTAACCAAAATATAAAATGATCTAATCGGGTCTCTGATTGCCCTATCAAAGAAGTTTAATAGTGCATTTTACTCGCCAATCCACGCGCTTTACGATTCCGCCTAGCCCAGTACGCTATCTGAAATAGGAGCGACGTAAATTGAACAAATGTGATAGAATTTTTCTGAATTCCTAAATAAACCATAATATGAAATGATCTAATCGGGTCTCTGTTTGCCCTATCCTAGATGTTTAACAGTGCATTTTACTCGCCATTTCATGCGCTTTGAGATGCCGCTTAGCCCAATACGCTAACCGAAATAGGAGCGGCGTAAATTGAACAAATGTGATAGAATTTCCCTGAATACTTATATTAACCTTAATGTAAAATGATCTAATCGGGTCTCTGATTGCCCTATCATAGAAGTTTAATAGTGCATTTTACTCGCCAATCCACGCGCTTTAAGATTCCGTCTAGCCCAGTACGCTATCTGAAATAGGAGCGACGTAAATTGAGCAAATGTGATAGAATTTGGCTGAATTCTTAAATTAACCATAATATAAAATGATCTAATCGGGTCTCTGTTTGCCCTACCCTAGAAGTTTAATAGTGCATTTTACTCGCCATTTCATGCGCTTTGAGATGCCTCTTAGCCCAATAAGCTATCTGAAATAGGAGCGACGTAAATTGAACAAATGTGATAGAATTTTTCTGAATTCTTAAATAAACCATAATATGAAATGATCTAATCGGGTCTCTGTTTGCCCTACCCTAGAAGCTTAACAGTGCATTTTACTCTCCATTTCATGCGCTTTGAGATGCCGCTTAGCCCAATACGCTATCTGAAATTGGAGCGACGTAAATTGAACAAATGTGATAGAATTTCCCTGAATTCTTATATTAACCTTAATGTAAAATGATCTAATCGTGTCTTTGTTCGCCCTACCCTAGAAGTTAAATTGTGCATTTCACTCGTCATTTCATGCGCTTTGAGATGCCGCGTAGCCCAATAAGCTATCTGAAATAGGAGCGACGTAAATTGAACAAATGTGATAGACTTATGCTGAATTCTTATATTAACCGTATTATAAAATGATCTAATCGGGTCTCTGTTTGCCTTACCCTAGAAGATTAATAGTGCATTTTACTCGCCATTTCATGCGCTTTGAGATGCCGCTTAGCCCAATACGCTATCTGAAATAGGAGTGACGTAAATTGAACAATTGTGATAGAATTTCGCTGAATTCTTATATCAACCAAAATATAAAATGATATAGTCGGGTCTCTGATTGCCCTATCATAGTAGTTTAATAGTGAATTTCACTCGTCATTTCATGCGCTTTAAGATGCCGCCGAGCCCAGTACGCTATCTGAAATTGGAGCGACGTAAATTGAACAAATGTGATAGAATTTTGCTGACATCTTGAATTAACGATAATATAAAATGATCTAATCGGGTCCCTGTTTGCCCTACCCTACAAGTTTAGCAGTGCATTTTACTCGCCATTTCATGCGCTTTGAGATGCCGCTTAGCCCAATACGACATCTGAAATAGGAGCGACGTAAATTGAACAAATGTGATAGAATTTTGCTGACATCTTGAATTAACGATAATATAAAATGATCTAATCGGGTCCCTGTTTGCCCTACCCTACAAGTTTAGCAGTGCATTCTACTCGCCATTTCATGCGCTTTGAGATGCCGCTTAGCCCAATAAGCTATCTGAAATAGGAGCGACGTAAATTGAACAAATGTGATAGACTTACGCTGAATTCTTATATTAACCGTATTATAAAATGATCTAATCGGGTCTCTGTTTGCCCTACCCTAGAAGTTTAACAGTGCATTTTACTCGCCATTTCATGCTCTTTGAGATGCCGCTTAGCCCAATACGCTATCTGAAATAGGAGCGACGTACGTTGAACAAATGTGATAGAATTACGCTGAATTCTTATATTAACCGTAATATAAAATGATCCAATCGGGTCTCTGTTCGCCCTACCATAGAAGTCTAATAGTGCATTTCACTCGCCATTTCATGCGCTTTGAGGTGCCGCTTAGCCCAATACAGTATCTGAAATCGGAGCGACGTATGTTGAACAAATGTGATAGAATTTCGCTGAATTCTTTTATTAACATTAATGTAAAATGATCTAATCGAGTCTCTGTTTGCCCTACCATAGAATTTTAATAGTGCATTCTCCTCGCCATTCCACCCGCTTTAAGATGCCGCCTAGCCCAGTACGCTATCTGAAATAGGAGCGACGTAAATTGAACAAATGTGATAGAATTTTGCTGAATTCTTAAATTAACCATAATATAAAATGATCTAATCGGGTCTCTGTTTGCCCTACCCTAGAAGTTTAATAGTGCATTTCACTCGTCATTTCATGCGCTTTGAGATGCCGCTTAGCCCAATACGATATCTGAAATAGGAGCGACGTAAATTGAACAAATGTGATAGAATTTCTCTGAATCCTTATATTAACCAAAATATAAAATAATCTAATCGGGTCTCTGATTGCCCTATCATAGAAGTTTAATAGTGCATTTTACTCGCCATTCCACGCGGTTTAAGATGCCGGCCAGCCCAGTACGCTATCCGAAATAGGAGCGACGTAAATTGAACAAATGTGATAGAATTTTGCTGAATTCTTAAATTAACCATAATATAAAATGATCTAATCGGGTCTCTGTTTGCCCTACCCTAGAAGTTTAATAGTGCATTTTACTCGCCATTTCATGCGCTTTGAGATGCCGCTTAACCCAATACGCTATCTGAAATAGGAGCAACGAAAGTTGAACAAATGTGATAGAATTTCGCTGAATTATTTTATTAACCAGAATGTAAAATGATCTAATCGGGTCTCTGTTCGCCCTAGCCTAGAAGTTTAATAGTGCATTTCACTCGTCATTTCATGCCCTTTCAGTTGCCGCTTAGCCCAATACGCTATCTGAAATAGGAGCGACGTAAATTGAACAAATGTGATAGAATTTCCCTGAAATCTTATATTAAACAAAATATAAAATGATCTAATCGGGTCTCTGATTGCCCTATCATAGAAGTTTAGTTGTGCATTTTACTCGCCATTCCACGCGCTTTAAGATGCCGCCTAGCCCAGTACGCTATCTGAAATAGGAGCGACGTAACTTGAACAAATGTGATAGAATTACGCTGCATTCTTATATTAACCGTAATATAAAATGATCTAATCGGGTATCTGTTTGCCTTATCCTAGAAGTTTAATAGTGCATTATACTCGCCATTTCATGCGCTTCGAGATGCCGCTTAGCTCAATACGCTATCTGAAATAGGAGCGACGAAAGTTGAACAAATGTGATAGAATTTCGCTGAATTATTTTATTAACCAGAATGTAAAATGATCTGATCTGGTCTCTGTTCGCCCTACCATAGAAGTCTTATAGTGCATTTCACTCGCCATTTCATGCGCTTTGAGATGCCGCTTAGCCCGATACGCTATCTGAAATAGGAGCGACCTAAATTGAACGAATGTGATAGAATTTTGCTGAATTCTTAAATTAACCATAATATAAAATGATCTAATCGGGTCTCTGTTTGCCTTATCCTAGAAGTTTAATGGCGCATTTTACTCGCCATTTCATGCGCTTTGAGATGCCGCTTAGCCCAATACGCTATCTGGAATAGGAGCGACGTAAATTGAACAAATGTGATAGAATTTCCGTGAATTCTTATATTAACCTTAATGTAAAATGATCCAATCGGGTCTCTGTTCGCCCTACCATAGAAGTCTAATAGTGCATTTCACTCGCCATTTCATGCGCTTTGAGATGCCGCTTAGCCCAATACGCTATCTGAAATAGGAGCGACGTAAATTGAACAAATGTGATAGAATTTCCCTGAAACCTTATATTAAACAAAATATAAAATGATCTAATCGGGTCTCTGATTGCTCTATCATAGAAGTTTTGTAGTGCATTTTACTCGCCCTTCCACGCGCTTTAAGATGCCGCCTAGGTCAGTAGGCTATCTGAAATAGGAGCGACGTAAGATGAACAAATGTGATAGAATTTCGCTGAATTCTTAAATTAACCATAATATAAAATGATTTAATCGGGTCTCTGCTTGCCCTACCCTAGAAGTTTAATAGTGCATTTCGCTTGTCACTTCATGCGCTTTGAGATGCCGCTTAGCCCAATACGCTATCTGAAATATCAGCGACGTAAATTGAACAAATGTGATAGAATTTCCCTGAAATTTTATATTAATCAAAATATAAAATGATCTAATCGGGTTTCTGATTGCCCTATCATAGAAGTTTAATAGTGCATTTTACTCGCCAATCCACGCGCTTTAAGAATCCGCCTAGCCCAGTACGCTATCTGAAATAGGAGCGACGTAAATTGAACAAATGTGATAGAATTTGGCTGAATTCTTATATTAACCATAATATAAAATGATCTAATCGGGTCTCTGTTTGCCCTACCCTAGAAGTTTATTAGTGCATTTTACTCGCCATTTCATGCGCTTTGAGATGGCGCTTAGCCCAATACGCTATCTGAAGTAGGAGCGACGTAAATTGAACAAATGTGATAGAATTTCACTGAATTCTTAAATTAACCAAAATATAAAATGATCTAATCGGGTCTCTGCTTGCCCTACCCTAGAAGTTTAATAGTGCATTTTCCTCGTCATTTCATGCGCTTTGAGATGCCGCTTAGCCGAATACGCTATCTGGAATAGGAGCGACGTAAATTGAACAAATGTGATACTATTTCCCTGAAATCTTATATTAAACAAAATATAAAATGATCTAATCGGGTCTCTGATTGCCCTATCATAGATATTTAGTAGTGTATTTTACTCGCCATTCCACGCGCTTTAAGTTGCCGCCTAGCCCAGTACGCTATCTGAAATAGGAGCGACGTAAGTTGAACAAATGTGATAGAATTTTGCTGAATTCTTAAATTAACCATAATATAAAATGATCTAATCGGGTCTCTGTTTGCCTTATCCTAGAAGTTTAATGGCGCATTTTACTCGCCATTTCATGCGCTTTGAGATGCCGCTTAGCCCAATACGCTATCTGGAATAGGAGCGACGTAAATTGAACAAATGTGATAGAATTTCCGTGAATTCTTATATTAACCTTAATGTAAAATGATCCAATCGGGTCTCTGTTCGCCCTACCATAGAAGTCTAATAGTGCATTTCACTCGCCATTTCATGCGCTTTGAGATGCCGCTTAGCCCAATACGCTATCTGAAATAGGAGCGACGTAAATTGAACAAATGTGATAGAATTTCCCTGAAACCTTATATTAAACAAAATATAAAATGATCTAATCGGGTCTCTGATTGCTCTATCATAGAAGTTTTGTAGTGCATTTTACTCGCCCTTCCACGCGCTTTAAGATGCCGCCTAGGTCAGTAGGCTATCTGAAATAGGAGCGACGTAAGATGAACAAATGTGATAGAATTTCGCTGAATTCTTAAATTAACCATAATATAAAATGATCTAATCGGGTCTCTGCTTGCCCTACCCTAGAAGTTTAATAGTGCATTTCGCTTGTCACTTCATGCGCTTTGAGATGCCGCTTAGCCCAATACGCTATCTGAAATATCAGCGACGTAAATTGAACAAATGTGATAGAATTTCCCTGAAATCTTATATTAATCAAAATATAAAATGATCTAATCGGGTCTCTGATTGCCCTATCATAGAAGTTTAATAGTGCATTTTACTCGCCAATCCACGCGCTTTAAGAATCCGCCTAGCCCAGTACGCTATCTGAAATAGGAGCGACGTAAATTGAACAAATGTGATAGAATTTGGCTGAATTCTTAAATTAACCATAATATAAAATGATCTAATCGGGTCTCTGTTTGCCCTACCCTAGAAGTTTATTAGTGCATTTTACTCGCCATTTCATGCGCTTTGAGATGGCGCTTAGCCCAATATGCTATCTGAAGTAGGAGCGACGTAAATTGAACGAATGTGATAGAATTTCGCTGGATTCTTATATTAACCAAAATATAAAATGATCTAATCGGGTCTCTGCTAGCCCTATCATAGAAGTTTAATAGTGCATTTTACCCGCCATTCCACGCGCTTTAAGATGCCGCCTAGCCTAGTACGCTATCTGAAATAGGAGCGACGTACGTTGAACAAATGTGATAGAATTACGCTGAATTCTTATATTAACCGTAATATAAAATGATCGAATCGGGTCTTTGTTTGCCTTATCCTAGAAGTTTAATAGTGCATTTTACTCGCCATTTCATGCGCTTTGAGATGCCGCTTAGCCCAATACGCTATCTGAAATAGGAGCGACGTAAATTGAACAAATGTGATAGAATTTCCCTGAAATCTTATATTAATCAAAATATAAAATGATCTAATCGGGTCTCTGATTGCCCTATCACAGAAGGTTAATAGTGCATGTTACTGGCCATTCCACGCGCTTTAAGATACCGCCTAGCCCAGTACGCTGTCTGAAATAGAAGCGACGTAAGTTGAACAAATGTGATAGAATTACGCTGAATTCTTTTATTAACCATAATGTAAAATGATCTGCTCGGGTCTCTGTTCGCCCTAGCCTAGAAGTTTAATAGTGCCTTTTATTCGCCATTTCATGCGCTTTGAGATGCCGCTTAGCCCAATACGCTATCTGAACTTGGAGCGACGTAAATTGAACAAATGTGATAGAATTTCACTGAATTCTTAAATTAACCAAAATATAAAATGATCTAATCGGGTCTCTGCTTGCCCTACCCTAGAAGTTTCATAGTGCATTTCACTCGTCACTTCATGCGCTTTGAGATGCCGCTAAGCCCAATAAGCTATCTGAAATAGGAGCGACGTAAATTGAACAAATGTGATAGAATTTCGCAGAATTCTTATGTTAACCAAAATATAAAATGATCTAATCTGATCTCTGTTCGCCATAGCCTAGAAGTTTAATAGTGCATTTTGTTCGCCATTTCATGCGCTTTGTGATGCCGCTTAGCCCAATACGCTATCTCAAATAGGAGCGACGTAAATTGAACAAATGTGATAGAATTTCCCTGAAATCTTATATTAAACAAAATATAAAATGATCTAATCGGGTCTCTGATTGCTCTATCATAGAAGTTTAGTATTACATTTTACTCGCCCTTCCACGCGCTTTGAGATGCCGCCTAGGTCAGTAGGCTATCTGAAATAGGAGCGACGTAAGATGAACAAATGTGATAGAATTACGCTGAATTCTTATATTAACCGTAATATAAAATGAACTAATCGGGTCTCCGTTTGCCTTATCCTAGAAGTTTAATAGCGCATTATACGCGCCATTTCATGCGCTTTGAGAGGCCGCTTAGCCCAATACGCTATCTGAAATAGGAGCGACGTAAGTTGAACAAATGTGACAGAATTACGCTGCATTCTTATATTAACCAAAGTATAAAATGATCTAGTCTGGTCTTTGATTGCCCTATCATAGAAGGTTGATAGTGCATTTTACTCGCCATTCCACACGCTTTAAGATGCCTCCTAGCCCAGTACGCTGTCTGAAATAGGAGCGACGTAAATTGAACAAATGTGATAGAATCTCCCTGAATACTTATATTAACCTTAATGTAAAATGATCTAATCGGGACTCTGTTCGCCCTACCCTAGAAGTTTAATAGTGCATTTCGCTCGTCATTTCATGCGCTTTGAGATGCCGCTTAGCCCAATACGATATCTGAAATAGGAGCGACGTAAATTGAACAAATGTGATAGAATTTCCCTGAATCCTTATATTAACCAAAATATAAAATAATCTAATCGAGTCTCTGATTGCCCTATCATAGAAGTTTAATAGTGCATTTTACTCGCCATTCCACGCGGTTTAAGATGCCGGCCAGCCCAGTACGCTATCCGAAATAGGAGCGACGTAAATTGAACAAATGTGATAGAATTTTGCTGAATTCTTAAATTAACCATAATATAAAATGATCTAATCGGGTCTCTGTTTGCCCTACCCTAGAAGTTTAATAGTGCATTTTACTCGCCATTCCACGCGCTTTAAGATGCCGCCTAGCCCAGTACGCTATCTGAAATAGGAGCGACGTAACTTGAACAAATGTGATAGAATTACGCTGCATTCTTATATTAACCGTAATATAAAATGATCTAATCGGGTATCTGTTTGCCTTATCCTAGAAGTTTAATAGTGCATTATACTCGCCATTTCATGCGCTTCGAGATGCCGCTTAGCTCAATACGCTATCTGAAATAGGAGCGACGAAAGTTGAACAAATGTGATAGAATTTCGCTGAATTATTTTATTAACCAGAATGTAAAATGATCTGATCTGGTCTCTGTTCGCCCTACCATAGAAGTCTTATAGTGCATTTCACTCGCCATTTCATGCGCTTTGAGATGCCGCTTAGCCCGATACGCTATCTGAAATAGGAGCGACCTAAATTGAACGAATGTGATAGAATTTTGCTGAATTCTTAAATTAACCATAATATAAAATGATCTAATCGGGTCTCTGCTTGCCCTTCCCTAGAAGTTTAATAGTGCATTTTCCTCGTCATGTCATGCGCTTTGAGATGCCGCTTAGCCGAATACGCTATCTGGAATAGGAGCGACGTAAATTGAACAAATGTGATACTATTTCCCTGAAATCTTATATTAAACAAAATATAAAATGATCTAATCGGGTCTCTGATTGCCCTATCATAGAAATTTAGTAGTGTATTTTACTCGCCATTCCACGCGCTTTAAGTTGCCGCCTAGCCCAGTACGCTATCTGAAATAGGAGCGACGTAAGTTGAACAAATGTGATAGAATTTTGCTGAATTCTTAAATTAACCATAATATAAAATGATCTAATCGGGTCTCTGTTTGCCTTATCCTAGAAGTTTAATGGCGCATTTTACTCGCCATTTCATGCGCTTTGAGATGCCGCTTAGCCCAATACGCTATCTGGAATAGGAGCGACGTAAATTGAACAAATGTGATAGAATTTCCGTGAATTCTTATATTAACCTTAATGTAAAATGATCCAATCGGGTCTCTGTTCGCCCTACCATAGAAGTCTAATAGTGCATTTCACTCGCCATTTCATGCGCTTTGAGATGCCGCTTAGCCCAATACGCTATCTGAAATAGGAGCGACGTAAATTGAACAAATGTGATAGAATTTCCCTGAATCCTTATATTAACCAAAATATAAAATAATCTAATCGGGTCTCTGATTGCCCTATCATAGAAGTTTAATAGTGCATTTTACTCGCCATTCCACGCGGTTTAAGATGCCGGCCAGCCCAGTACGCTATCCGAAATAGGAGCGACGTAAATTGAACAAATGTGATAGAATTTTGCTGAATTCTTAAATTAACCATAATATAAAATGATCTAATCGGGTCTCTGTTTGCCCTACCCTAGAAGTTTAATAGTGCATTTTACTCGCCATTCCACGCGCTTTAAGATGCCGCCTAGCCCAGTACGCTATCTGAAATAGGAGCGACGTAACTTGAACAAATGTGATAGAATTACGCTGCATTCTTATATTAACCGTAATATAAAATGATCTAATCGGGTATCTGTTTGCCTTATCCTAGAAGTTTAATAGTGCATTATACTCGCCATTTCATGCGCTTCGAGATGCCGCTTAGCTCAATACGCTATCTGAAATAGGAGCGACGAAAGTTGAACAAATGTGATAGAATTTCGCTGAATTATTTTATTAACCAGAATGTAAAATGATCTGATCTGGTCTCTGTTCGCCCTACCATAGAAGTCTTATAGTGCATTTCACTCGCCATTTCATGCGCTTTGAGATGCCGCTTAGCCCGATACGCTATCTGAAATAGGAGCGACCTAAATTGAACGAATGTGATAGAATTTTGCTGAATTCTTAAATTAACCATAATATAAAATGATCTAATCGGGTCTCTGCTTGCCCTACCCTAGAAGTTTAATAGTGCATTTTCCTCGTCATTTCATGCGCTTTGAGATGCCGCTTAGCCGAATACGCTATCTGGAATAGGAGCGACGTAAATTGAACAAATGTGATACTATTTCCCTGAAATCTTATATTAAACAAAATATAAAATGATCTAATCGGGTCTCTGATTGCCCTATCATAGAAATTTAGTAGTGTATTTTACTCGCCATTCCACGCGCTTTAAGTTGCCGCCTAGCCCAGTACGCTATCTGAAATAGGAGCGACGTAAGTTGAACAAATGTGATAGAATTTTGCTGAATTCTTAAATTAACCATAATATAAAATGATCTAATCGGGTCTCTGTTTGCCTTATCCTAGAAGTTTAATGGCGCATTTTACTCGCCATTTCATGCGCTTTGAGATGCCGCTTAGCCCAATACGCTATCTGGAATAGGAGCGACGTAAATTGAACAAATGTGATAGAATTTCCGTGAATTCTTATATTAACCTTAATGTAAAATGATCCAATCGGGTCTCTGTTCGCCCTACCATAGAAGTCTAATAGTGCATTTCACTCGCCATTTCATGCGCTTTGAGATGCCGCTTAGCCCAATACGCTATCTGAAATAGGAGCGACGTAAATTGAACAAATGTGATAGAATTTCCCTGAAACCTTATATTAAACAAAATATAAAATGATCTAATCGGGTCTCTGATTGCTCTATCATAGAAGTTTTGTAGTGCATTTTACTCGCCCTTCCACGCGCTTTAAGATGCCGCCTAGGTCAGTAGGCTATCTGAAATAGGAGCGACGTAAGATGAACAAATGTGATAGAATTTCGCTGAATTCTTAAATTAACCATAATATAAAATGATCTAATCGGGTCTCTGCTTGCCCTACCCTAGAAGTTTAATAGTGCATTTCGCTTGTTACTTCATGCGCTTTGAGATGCCGCTTAGCCCAATACGCTATCTGAAATATCAGCGACGTAAATTGAACAAATGTGATAGAATTTCCCTGAAATCTTATATTAATCAAAATATAAAATGATCTAATCGGGTCTCTGATTGCCCTATCATAGAAGTTTAATAGTGCATTTTACTCGCCAATCCACGCGCTTTAAGAATCCGCCTAGCCCAGTACGCTATCTGAAATAGGAGCGACGTAAATTGAACAAATGTGATAGAATTTGGCTGAATTCTTAAATTAACCATAATATAAAATGATCTAATCGGGTCTCTGTTTGCCCTACCCTAGAAGTTTATTAGTGCATTTTACTCGCCATTTCATGCGCTTTGAGATGGCGCTTAGCCCAATACGCTATCTGAAGTAGGAGCGACGTAAATTGAACAAATGTGATAGAATTTCCCTGAAATCTTATATTAATCAAAATATAAAATGATCTAATCGGGTCTCTGATTGCCCTATCACAGAAGGTTAATAGTGCATTTTACTGGCCATTCCACGCGCTTTAAGATACCGCCTAGCCCAGTACGCTGTCTGAAATAGAAGCGACGTAAGTTGAACAAATGTGATAGAATTACGCTGAATTCTTTTATTAACCATAATGTAAAATGATCTGCTCGGGTCTCTGTTCGCCCTAGCCTAGAAGTTTAATAGTGCCTTTTATTCGCCATTTCATGCGCTTTGAGATGCCGCTTAGCCCAATACGCTATCTGAACTTGGAGCGACGTAAATTGAACAAATGTGATAGAATTTCACTGAATTCTTAAATTAACCAAAATATAAAATAATCTAATCGGGTCTCTGATTGCCCTATCATAGAAGTTTAATAGTGCATTTTACTCGCCATTCCACGCGGTTTAAGATGCCGGCCAGCCCAGTACGCTATCTGAAATAGGAGCGACGTAACTTGAACAAATGTGATAGAATTACGCTGCATTCTTATATTAACCGTAATATAAAATGATCTAATCGGGTATCTGTTTGCCTTATCCTAGAAGTTTAATAGTGCATTATACTCGCCATTTCATGCGCTTCGAGATGCCGCTTAGCTCAATACGCTATCTGAAATAGGAGCGACGAAAGTTGAACAAATGTGATAGAATTTCGCTGAATTATTTTATTAACCAGAATGTAAAATGATCTGATCTGGTCTCTGTTCGCCCTACCATAGAAGTCTTATAGTGCATTTCACTCGCCATTTCATGCGCTTTGAGATGCCGCTTAGCCCGATACGCTATCTGAAATAGGAGCGACCTAAATTGAACGAATGTGATAGAATTTTGCTGAATTCTTAAATTAACCATAATATAAAATGATCTAATCGGGTCTCTGCTTGCCCTACCCTAGAAGTTTAATAGTGCATTTTCCTCGTCATTTCATGCGCTTTGAGATGCCGCTTAGCCGAATACGCTATCTGGAATAGGAGCGACGTAAATTGAACAAATGTGATACTATTTCCCTGAAATCTTATATTAAACAAAATATAAAATGATCTAATCGGGTCTCTGATTGCCCTATCATAGAAATTTAGTAGTGTATTTTACTCGCCATTCCACGCGCTTTAAGTTGCCGCCCAGCCCAGTACGCTATCTGAAATAGGAGCGACGTAAGTTGAACAAATGTGATAGAATTTTGCTGAATTCTTAAATTAACCATAATATAAAATGATCTAATCGGGTCTCTGTTTGCCTTATCCTAGAAGTTTAATGGCGCATTTTACTCGCCATTTCATGCGCTTTGAGATGCCGCTTAGCCCAATACGCTATCTGGAATAGGAGCGACGTAAATTGAACAAATGTGATAGAATTTCCGTGAATTCTTATATTAACCTTAATGTAAAATGATCCAATCGGGTCTCTGTTCGCCCTACCATAGAAGTCTAATAGTGCATTTCACTCGCCATTTCATGCGCTTTGAGATGCCGCTTAGCCCAATACGCTATCTGAAATAGGAGCGACGTAAATTGAACAAATGTGATAGAATTTCCCTGAAACCTTATATTAAACAAAATATAAAATGATCTAATCGGGTCTCTGATTGCTCTATCATAGAAGTTTTGTAGTGCATTTTACTCGCCCTTCCACGCGCTTTAAGATGCCGCCTAGGTCAGTAGGCTATCTGAAATAGGAGCGACGTAAGATGAACAAATGTGATAGAATTTCGCTGAATTCTTAAATTAACCATAATATAAAATGATCTAATCGGGTCTCTGCTTGCCCTACCCTAGAAGTTTAATAGTGCATTTCGCTTGTTACTTCATGCGCTTTGAGATGCCGCTTAGCCCAATACGCTATCTGAAATATCAGCGACGTAAATTGAACAAATGTGATAGAATTTCCCTGAAATCTTATATTAATCAAAATATAAAATGATCTAATCGGGTCTCTGATTGCCCTATCATAGAAGTTTAATAGTGCATTTTACTCGCCAATCCACGCGCTTTAAGAATCCGCCTAGCCCAGTACGCTATCTGAAATAGGAGCGACGTAAATTGAACAAATGTGATAGAATTTGGCTGAATTCTTAAATTAACCATAATATAAAATGATCTAATCGGGTCTCTGTTTGCCCTACCCTAGAAGTTTATTATTGCATTTTACTCGCCATTTCATGCGCTTTGAGATGGCGCTTAGCCCAATACGCTATCTGAAGTAGGAGCGACGTAAATTCAACGAATGTGATAGAATTTCGCTGGATTCTTATATTAACCAAAATATAAAATGATCTAATCGGGTCTCTGCTAGCCCTATCATAGAAGTTTAATAGTGCATTTTACCCGCCATTCCACGCGCTTTAAGATGCCGCCTAGCCTAGTACGGTATCTGAAATAGGAGCGACGTACGTTGAACAAATGTGATAGAATTACGCTGAATTCTTATATTAACCGTAATATAAAATGATCGAATCGGGTCTTTGTTTGCCATATCCTAGAAGTTTAATAGTGCATTTTACTCGCCATTTCATGCGCTTTGAGATGCCGCTTAGCCCGATACGCTATCTGAAATAGGAGCGACCTAAATTGAACGAATGTGATAGAATTTTGCTGAATTCTTAAATTAACCATAATATAAAATGATCTAATCGGGTCTCTGCTTGCCCTACCCTAGAAGTTTAATAGTGCATTTTCCTCGTCATTTCATGCGCTTTGAGATGCCGCTTAGCCGAATACGCTATCTGGAATAGGAGCGACGTAAATTGAACAAATGTGATACTATTTCCCTGAAATCTTATATTAAACAAAATATAAAATGATCTAATCGGGTCTCTGATTGCCCTATCATAGAAATTTAGTAGTGTATTTTACTCGCCATTCCACGCGCTTTAAGTTGCCGCCTAGCCCAGTACGCTATCTGAAATAGGAGCGACGTAAGTTGAACAAATGTGATAGAATTTTGCTGAATTCTTAAATTAACCATAATATAAAATGATCTAATCGGGTCTCTGTTTGCCTTATCCTAGAAGTTTAATAGTGCATTTTACTCGCCATTTCATGCGCTTTGAGATGCCGCTTAGCCCAATACGCTATCTGAAATAGGAGCGACGTAAATTGAACAAATGTGAAAGAATTTCCCTGAAATCTTATATTAATCAAAATATAAAATGATCTAATCGGGTCTCTGATTGCCCTATCACAGAAGGTTAATAGTGCATTTTACTGGCCATTCCAACCGCTTTAAGATACCGCCTAGCCCAGTACGCTGTCTGAAATAGAAGCGACGTAAGTTGAACAAATGTGATAGAATTACGCTGAATTCTTTTATTAACCATAATGTAAAATGATCTGCTCGGGTCTCTGTTCGCCCTAGCCTAGAAGTTTAATAGTGCCTTTTATTCGCCATTTCATGCGCTTTGAGATGCCGCTTAGCCCAATACGCTATCTGAACTTGGAGCGACGTAAATTGAACAAATGTGATAGAATTTCACTGAATTCTTAAATTAACCAAAATATAAAATGATCTAATCGGGTCTCTGCTTGCCCTACCCTAGAAGTTTCATAGTGCATTTCACTCGTCACTTCATGCGCTTTGAGATGCCGCTAAGGCCAATAAGCTATCTGAAATAGGAGCGACGTAAATTGAACAAATGTGATAGAATTTCGCAGAATTCTTATGTTAACCAAAATATAAAATGATCTAATCTGATCTCTGTTCGCCATAGCCTAGAAGTTTAATAGTGCATTTTGTTCGCCATTTCATGCGCTTTGAGATGGCGCTTAGCCCAATACGCTATCTGAACTAGGAGCGACGTAAATTGAACGAATGTGATAGAATTTCGCTGGATTCTTATATTAACCAAAATATAAAATGATCTAATCGGGTCTCTGCTAGCCCTATCATAGATGTTTAATAGTGCATTTTACCCGCCATTCCACGCGCTTTAAGATGCCGCCTAGCCTAGTACGCTATCTGAAATAGGAGCGACGTACGTTGAACAAATGTGATAGAATTACGCTGAATTCTTATATTAACCGTAATATAAAATGATCGAATCGGGTCTTTGTTTGCCTTATCCTAGAAGTTTAATAGTGCATTTTACTCGCCATTTCATGCGCTTTGAGATGCCGCTTAGCCCGAAACGCTATCTGAAATAGGAGCGACCTAAATTGAACGAATGTGATAGAATTTTGCTGAATTCTTAAATTAACGATAATATAAAATGATCTAATCGGGTCTCTGCTTGCCCTACCCTAGAAGTTTAATAGTGCATTTCCCTCGTCATTTCATGCGCTTTGAGATGCCGCTTAGCCGAATACGCTATCTGGAATAGGAGCGACGTAAATTGAACAAATGTGATACTATTTCCCTGAAATCTTATATTAAACAAAATATAAAATGATCTAATCGGGTCTCTGATTGCCCTATCATAGAAATTTAGTAGTGTATTTTACTCGCCATTCCACGCGCTTTAAGTTGCCGCCTAGCCCAGTACGCTATCTGAAATAGGAGCGACGTAAGTTGAACAAATGTGATAGAATTTTGCTGAATTCTTAAATTAACCATAATATAAAATGATCTAATCGGGTCTCTGTTTGCCTTATCCTAGAAGTTTAATGGCGCATTTTACTCGCCATTTCATGCGCTTTGAGATGCCGCTTAGCCCAATACGCTATCTGGAATAGGAGCGACGTAATTTGAACAAATGTGATAGAATTTCCGTGAATTCTTATATTAACCTTAATGTAAAATGATCCAATCGGGTCTCTGTTCGCCCTACCATAGAAGTCTAATAGTGTATTTCACTCGCCATTTCATGCGCTTTGAGATGCCGCTTAGCCCAATACGCTATCTGAAATAGGAGCGACGTAAATTGAACAAATGTGATAGAATTTCCCTGAAACCTTATATTAAACAAAATATAAAATGATCTAATCGGGTCTCTGATTGCTCTATCATAGAAGTTTTGTAGTGCATTTTACTCGCCCTTCCACGCGCTTTAAGATGCCGCCTAGGTCAGTAGGCTATCTGAAATAGGAGCGACGTAAGATGAACAAATGTGATAGAATTTCGCTGAATTCTTAAATTAACCATAATATAAAATGATCTAATCGGGTCTCTGCTTGCCCTACCCTAGAAGTTTAATAGTGCATTTCGCTTGTCACTTCATGCGCTTTGAGATGCCGCTTAGCCCAATACGCTATCTGAAATATCAGCGACGTAAATTGAACAAATGTGATAGAATTTCCCTGAAATCTTATATTAATCACAATATAAAATGATCTAATCGGGTCTCTGATTGCCCTATCATAGAAGTTTAATAGTGCATTTTACTCGCCAATCCACGCGCTTTAAGAATCCGCCTAGCCCAGTACGCTATCTGAAATAGGAGCGACGTAAATTGAACAAATGTGATAGAATTTCCCTGAAACCTTATATTAAACAAAATATAAAATGATCTAATCGGGTCTCTGATTGCTCTATCATAGAAGTTTTGTAGTGCATTTTACTCGCCCTTCCACGCGCTTTAAGATGCCGCCTAGGTCAGTAGGCTATCTGAAATAGGAGCGACGTAAGATGAACAAATGTGATAGAATTTCGCTGAATTCTTAAATTAACCATAATATAAAATGATCTAATCGGGTCTCTGATTGCCCTATCATAGAAGTTTAATAGTGCATTTTACTCGCCAATCCACGCGCTTTAAGAATCCGCCTAGCCCAGAACGCTATCTGAAATAGGAGCGACGTAAATTGAACAAATGTGATAGAATTTCCCTGAAGCCTTATATTAAACAAAATATAAAATGATCTAATCGGGTCTCTGATTGCTCTATCATAGAAGTTTTGTAGTGCATTTTACTCGCCCTTCCACGCGCTTTAAGATGCCGCCTAGGTCAGTAGGCTATCTGAAATAGGAGCGACGTAAGATGAACAAATGTGATAGAATTTCGCTGAATTCTTAAATTAACCATAATATAAAATGATCTAATCGGGTCTCTGCTTGCCCTACCCTAGAAGTTTAATAGTGCATTTCGCTTGTCACTTCATGCGCTTTGAGATGCCGCTTAGCCCAATACGCTATCTGAAATATCAGCGACGTAAATTGAACAAATGTGATAGAATTTCCCTGAAATCTTATATTAATCAAAATATAAAATGATCTAATCGGGTCTCTGATTGCCCTATCATAGAAGTTTAATAGTGCATTTTACTCGCCAATCCACGCGCTTTAAGAATCCGCCTAGCCCAGTACGCTATCTGAAATAGGAGCGACGTAAATTGAACAAATGTGATAGAATTTGGCTGAATTCTTAAATTAACCATAATATAAAATGATCTAATCGGGTCTCTGTTTGCCCTACCCTAGAAGTTTATTAGTGCATTTTACTCGCCATTTCATGCGCTTTGAGATGGCGCTTAGCCCAATACGCTATCTGAAGTAGGAGCGACGTAAATTGAACGAATGTGATAGAATTTCGCTGGATTCTTATATTAACCAAAATATAAAATGATCTAATCGGGTCTCTGCTAGCCCTATCATAGAAGTTTAATAGTGCATTTTACCCGCCATTCCACGCGCTTTAGGATGCCGCCTAGCCTAGTACGCTATCTGAAATAGGAGCGACGTACGTTGAACAAATGTGATAGAATTACGCTGAATTCTTATATTAACCGTAATATAAAATGATCGAATCGGGTCTTTGTTTGCCTTATCCTAGAAGTTTAATAGTGCATTTTACTCGCCATTTCATGCGCTTTGAGATGCCGCTTCGCCCAATACGCTATCTGAAATAGGAGCGACGTAAATTGAACAAATGTGATAGAATTTCCCTGAAATCTTATATTAATCAAAATATAAAATGATCTAATCGGGTCTCTGATTGCCCTATCACAGAAGGTTAATAGTGCATTTTACTGGCCATTCCACGCGCTTTAAGATACCGCCTAGCCCAGTACGCTGTCTGAAATAGAAGCGACGTAAGTTGAACAAATGTGATAGAATTACGCTGAATTCTTTTATCAACCATAATGTAAAATGATCTGCTCGGGTCTCTGTTCGCCCTAGCCTAGAAGTTTAATAGTGCCTTTTATTCGCCATTTCATGCGCTTTGAGATGCCGCTTAGCCCAATACGCTATCTGAACTTGGAGCGACGTAAATTGAACAAATGTGATAGAATTTCACTGAATTCTTGAATTAACCAAAATATAAAATGATCTAATCGGGTCTCTGCTTGCCCTACCCTAGAAGTTTCATAGTGCATTTCACTCGTCACTTCATGCGCTTTGAGATGCCGCTAAGCCCAATAAGCTATCTGAAATAGGAGCGACGTAAATTGAACAAATGTGATAGAATTTCGCAGAATTCTTATGTTAACCAAAATATAAAATGATCTAATCTGATCTCTGTTCGCCATAGCCTAGAAGTTTAATAGTGCATTTTGTTCGCCATTTCATGCGCTTTGTGATGCCGCTTAGCCCAATACGCTATCTGAAATAGGAGCGACGTAAATTGAACAAATGTGATAGAATTTCCCTGAAATCTTATATTAAACAAAATATAAAATGATCTAATCGGGTCTCTGATTGCTCTATCATAGAAGTTTAGTATTACATTTTACTCGCCCTTCCACGCGCTTTGAGATGCCGCCTAGGTCAGTAGGCTATCTGAAATAGGAGCGACGTAAGATGAACAAATGTGATAGAATTACGCTGAATTCTTATATTAACCGTAATATAAAATGATCTAATCGGGTCTCTGTTTGCCCTACCCTAGAAGTTTATTAGTGCACTTTACTCGCCATTTCATGCGCTTTGAGATGGCGCTTAGCCCAATACGCTATCTGAAGTAGGAGCGACGTAAATTGAGCGAATGTGATAGAATTTCGCTGGATTCTTATATTAACCAAAATATAAAATGATCTAATCGGGTCTCTGCTAGCCCTATCATAGAAGTTTAATAGTGCATTTTACCCGCCATTCCACGCGCTTTAGGATGCCGCCTAGCCTAGTACGCTATCTGAAATAGGAGCGACGTACGTTGAACAAATGTGATAGAATTACGCTGAATTCTTATATTAACCGTAATATAAAATGATCGAATCGGGTCTTTGTTTGCCTTACCCTAGAAGTTTAATAGTGCATTTTACTCGCCATTTCATGCGCTTTGAGATGCCGCTTCGCCCAATACGCTATCTGAAATAGGAGCGACGTAAATTGAACAAATGTGATAGAATTTCCCTGAAATCTTATATTAATCAAAATATAAAATGATCTAATCGGGTCTCTGATTGCCCTATCACAGAAGGTTAATAGTGCATTTTACTGGCCATTCCACGCGCTTTAAGATACCGCCTAGCCCAGTACGCTGTCTGAAATAGAAGCGACGTAAGTTGAACAAATGTGATAGAATTACGCTGAATTCTTTTATTAACCATAATGTAAAATGATCTGCTCGGGTCTCTGTTCGCCCTAGCCTAGAAGTTTAATAGTGCCTTTTATTCGCCATTTCATGCGCTTTGAGATGCCGCTTAGCCCAATACGCTATCTGAACTTGGAGCGACGTAAATTGAACAAATGTGATAGAATTTCACTGAATTCTTGAATTAACCAAAATATAAAATGATCTAATCGGGTCTCTGCTTGCCCTACCCTAGAAGTTTCATAGTGCATTTCACTCGTCACTTCATGCGCTTTGAGATGCCGCTAAGCCCAATAAGCTATCTGAAATAGGAGCGACGTAAATTGAACAAATGTGATAGAATTTCGCAGAATTCTTATGTTAACCAAAATATAAAATGATCTAATCTGATCTCTGTTCGCCATAGCCTAGAAGTTTAATAGTGCATTTTGTTCGCCATTTCATGCGCTTTGTGATGCCGCTTAGCCCAATACGCTATCTGAAATAGGAGCGACGTAAATTGAACAAATGTGATAGAATTTCCCTGAAATCTTATATTAAACAAAATATAAAATGATCTAATCGGGTCTCTGATTGCTCTATCATAGAAGTTTAGTATTACATTTTACTCGCCCTTCCACGCGCTTTGAGATGCCGCCTAGGTCAGTAGGCTATCTGAAATAGGAGCGACGTAAGATGAACAAATGTGATAGAATTACGCTGAATTCTTATATTAACCGTAATATAAAATGAACTAATCGGGTCTCCGTTTGCCTTATCCTAGAAGTTTAATAGCGCATTTTACGCGCCATTTCATGCGCTTTGAGAGGCCGCTTAGCCCAATACGCTATCTGAAATAGGAGCGACGTAAGTTGAACAAATGTGATAGAATTTCGCTGAATTCTTTCATTTACATTAATGTAAAATGATCTAATCGAGTCTCTGTTTGCCCTACCATAGAATTTTAATAGTGCATTCTACCCGCCATTCCACCCGCTTTAAGATGCCGCCTAGCCCAGTACGCTATCTGAAATAGGAGCGACGTAAATTGAACAAATGTGATAGAATTTTGCTGAATTCTTAAATTAACCACAATATAAAATGATCTAATCGGGTCTCTGTTTGCCCTACCCTAGAAGTTTAATAGTGCATTTCCCTCGACATTTCATGCGCTTTGAGATGCCGCTTAGCCCAATACGCTATTTGAAATACGAGCGACGTAAATTGAACAATTGTGATAGAATTTCGCTGAATTCTTATATTAACCAAAATATAAAATGATCTAGTCGGGTCTCTGATTGCCCTTTCATAGAAGTGTAATAGTGCATTTTACTCGCCCTTCCACGCGCTTTAAGATGCCGCCTAGCCGAGTACGCTATCTCAAATAGGAGCGACGTATGTTGAACAAATGTGATAGAATTTCGCTGAATTCTTATATTAACCGTAATATAAAATGATCTAATCGGGTCTCTGCTTGCCCTACCCTAGAAGTTTAATAGTGCATTTCGCTTGTCACTTCATGCGCTTTGAGATGCCGCTTAGCCCAATACGCTATCTGAAATATCAGCGACGTAAATTGAACAAATGTGATAGAATTTCCCTGAAATCTTGTATTAATCAAAATATAAAATGATCTAATCGGGTCTCTGATTGCCCTATCATAGAAGTTTAATAGTGCATTTTACTCGCCAATCCACGCGCTTTAAGAATCCGCCTAGCCCAGTACGCTATCTGAAATAGGAGCGACGTAAATTGAACAAATGTGATAGAATTTGGCTGAATTCTTAAATTAACCATAATATAAAATGATCTAATCGGGTCTCTGTTTGCCCTACCCTAGAAGTTTATTAGTGCATTTTACTCGCCATTTCATGCGCTTTGAGATGGCGCTTAGCCCAATACGCTATCTGAAGTAGGAGCGACGTAAATTGAACGAATGTGATAGAATTTCGCTGGATTCTTATATTAACCAAAATATAAAATGATCTAATCGGGTCTCTGCTAGCCCTATCATAGAAGTTTAATAGTGCATTTTACCCGCCATTCCACGCGCTTTAAGATGCCGCCTAGCCTAGTACGCTATCTGAAATAGGAGCGACGTACGTTGAACAAATGTGATAGAATTACGCTGAATTCTTATATTAACCGTAATATAAAATGATCGAATCGGGTCTTTGTTTGCCTTATCCTAGAAGTTTAATGGCGCATTTTACTCGCCATTTCATGCGCTTTGAGATGCCGCTTAGCCCAATACGCTATCTGGAATAGGAGCGACGTAAATTGAACAAATGTGATAGAATTTCCGTGAATTCTTATATTAACCTTAATATAAAATGATCTAATCGGGTCTCTGTTTGCCCTACCCTAGAAGTTTATTAGTGCATTTTACTCGCCATTTCATGCGCTTTGAGATGCCGCTTAGCCCAATACGCTATCTGAAATAGGAGCGACGTAAATTGAACAAATGTGATAGAATTTCCGTGAATCCTTATATTAACCTTAACGTAAAATGATCTAATCGGGTCTCTGTTCGCCCTACCATAGAAGTCTAATGGTGCATTTCACTCGCCATTTCATGCGCTTTGAGATGCCGCTTAGCCGAATACGCTATCTGATATAGGAGCGACGTAAATTGAACAAATGTGATACTATTTCCCTGAAATTTTATATTAAACAAAATATAAACTGATCTAATCGGGTCTCTGATTGCCCTATCATAGAAGTTTAGTAGTGCATTTTACTCGCCATTCCACGCGCTTTAAGTTGCCGCCTAGCCCAGTACGCTATCTGAAATAGGAGCGACGTAAATTGAACAAATGTGATAGAATTTCGCTGAATTCTTATATTAACCAAAATATAAAATGATCTAATCGGGTCTCTGTTTGCCCTACCCTAGAAGTTTAATAGTGCATTTTACTCGCCATTCCACGCGCTTTAAGATGCCGCCTAGCCCAGTACGCTGTCTGAAATAGAAGCGACGTAAATTGAACAAGTGTGATAGAATCTCGCTGAATACTTATATTAACCTTAATGTAAAATGATCTAATCGGGTCTCTGTTCGCCCTACCCTAGAAGTTTAATAGTGCATTTCACTCGTCATTTCATGCGCTTTGAGATGACGCTTAACCCAATACGCCATCTGAAATAGGAGCGACGTAAGTTGAACAAATGTGACAGAATTACGCTGCATTCTTATATTCACCTTAATGTAAAATGATCTCTTCGGGTCTCTGTTCACCCTACCCTAGAAGTCTAATGGTGCATTTCACTCGCCATTTTATGCGCTTTGAGATGCCGCTTAGCCGAATACGCTATCTGATATAGGAGCGACGTAAATTGAACAAATGTGATACTATTTCCCTGAAATCTTATATTAAACAAAATATAAACTGATCTAATCGGGTCTCTGATTGCCCTATCATAGAAGTTTAGTAGTGCATTTTACTCGCCATTCCACGCGCTTTAAGTTGCCGCCTAGCCCAGTACGCTATCTGAAATAGGAGCGACGTAAGTTGAACAAATGTGATAGAATTTTGCTGAATTCTTAAATTAACCATAATATAAAATGATCTAATCGGGTCTCTGTTTGCCCTACCCTAGAAGTTTAATAGTGCATTTTAGTCGCCATTTCATGCGCTTTGAGATCCGGCTTAGCCCAATACGCTATCTGAAATAGGAGCGACGTAAATTGAACAAATGTGATAGAATTTCGCTGAATTCTTATATTAACCAAAATATAAAATGATCTAATCGGGTCTCTGTTTGCCCTACCCTAGAAGTTTAATCGTTCATGTTACACGCCATTTCATGCGCTTTGAGATGCCGCTTAGCCCAATACGCTATCGGAAATAGGAGCGACGTAAATTGAACAAATGTGATAGAATTTCGCTGAATTCTTAAATTAACCATAATATAAAATGATCTAATCGGGTCCCTGTTTGCCCTACCCTAGAAGTTTAATAGTGCATTTCACTCGTCATTTCATGCGCTTTGAGATGCCGCTTATCCCAATACGCTATCTGAAATAGGAGCGACGTAAATTTAACAAATGTGATAGAATTTCGCTGAATTCTTATATTAACCAAAGTATAAAATGATCTAATCTGGTCTCTGATTGCCCTATCACAGAAGTTTAATAGTGCATTTTACTCGCCATTTCACGCGCTCTAAGATGCCGCCTAGCCCAGTACGCTATCTGAAATAGGAGCGACGTAAATTGAACAAATGCGATAGAATTACGCTGAATTCTTATATTAACCGTAATATAAAATGAACTAATCGGGTCTCTGTTTGCACTACCCTAGAAGTTTAATAGTGCATTCTACTCGCCATTTCATGCGCTTTGAGATGCTGCTTAGCCCAATACGCTATCTGAAATATGAGCGACGTAAATTGAACAAATGTGATAGAATTTCCCTGAAATCTTATATTAATCAAAATATAAAATGATCTAATCGGGTCTGTGAATGCCCTATCATAGAAGCTTAATAGTGCATTTTACTCGCCATTCCACGCGGTTTAAGATGCCGGCCAGCCCAGTACGCTATCTGAAATAGGAGCGACGTAATTTGAAGAAATGTGATAGAATTACGCTGAATTCTTATATTAACCGTAATATAAAATGAACTAATCGGGTCTCCGTTTGCCTTATCCTAGAAGTTTAATAGCGCATTTTACGCGCCATTTCATGCGCTTTGAGATGTCGCTTATCCCAATACGCTATCTGAAATATGAGCGACGCAAATTGAACAAATGTGATAGAATATCGCTGAATTCTTATATTAACCATAATATAAAATGATCTAATCGGGTCACTGATTGCCTACCCTAGAAGTTTAATAGTGCATTTTACTCGCCATTTCATGCGCTTTGAGATGCCGCTTAGCCCAATACGCTATCGGAAATATGAGCGACGTAAATTGAACAAATGTGATAGAATTTCGCTGAATTCTTAAATTAACTATAATATAAAATGATCTAATCGGGTCACTGATTGCCCTATCATAGAAGTTTAATAGTGCATTTTACTCGCCATTCCACGCGCTTTAAGATGCCTGGCAGCCCAGTACACTATCTGAAATAGGAGCGACGTAATTTGAAGAAATGTGATAGAATTACGCTGAATTCTTATATTAACCGTAATATAAAATGATCTAATCGGGTCCCTGTTTGCCCTACCCTAGAAGTTTAATAGTGCATTTCACTCGTCATTTCATGCGCTTTGAGATGCCGCTCAGCCCAATACGCTATCTGAAATAGGAGCGACGTAAATTGAACAAATGTGATAGAATTTCGCTGAATTCTTAAATTAACCATAATATAAAATGATCTAATCGGGTCCCTGTTTGCCCTACCCTAGAAGTTTAATAGTGCATTTCACTCGTCATTTCATGCGCTTTGAGATGCCGCTTAACCCAATACACTATCTGAAATAGGAGCGACGTAAATTTAACAAATGTGATAGAATTTCGCTGAATTCTTATATTAACCAAAGTATAAAATGATCTAATCTGGTCTCTGATTGCCCTATCACAGAAGGTTAATAGTGCATTTTACTCGCCATTCCACGCGCTTTAAGATGCCGCCTAGCCCAGTACGCTGTCTGAAATAGAAGCGACGTAAATTGAACAAGTGTGATAGAATCTCGCTGAATACTTATATTAACCTTAATATAAAATGATCTAATCGGGTCTCTGTTCGCCCTACCCTAGATGTATAATAGTGCATTTCACTCGTCAGTTCATGCGCTTTGAGATGCCGCTTAGCCCAATACGATATCTGAAATAGGAGCGACGTAAATTGAACAAATGTGATAGAATTTCCCTGAATTCTTATATTAGCCAAAATATAAAATAATCTAATCGGGTCTCTGATTGCCCTATCATAGAAGTTTAATAGTGCATTTTACTCGCCATTTCACGCGCTCTAAGATGCCGCCAAGCCCAGTACGCTATCTGAAATAGGAGCGACGTAAATTGAACAAATGCGATAGAATTACGCTGCATTCTTATATTAACCGTAATATAAAATGTACTAATCGGGTCTCTGTTTGCACTACCCTAGAAGTTTAATAGTGCATTCTACTCGCCATTTCATGCGCTTTGAGATGCCGCTTAGCCCAATACGCTATCTGAAATATGAGCGACGTAAATTGAACAAATGTGATAGAATTTCCCTGAAATCTTATATTAATCAAAATATAAAATGATCTAATCGGGTCTGTGAATGCCCTATCATAGAAGATTAATAGTGCATTTTACTCGCCATTCCACGCGGTTTAAGATGCCGGCCAGCCCAGTACGATATCTGAAATAGGAGCGACGTAATTTGAAGAAATATGATAGGATTACGCTGAATTCTTATATTAACCGTAATATAAAATGAACTAATCGGGTCTCCGTTTGCCTTATCCTAGAAGTTTAATAGCGCATTTTACGCGCCATTTCATGCGCTTTGAGATGCCGCTTATCCCAATACGCTATCTGAAATATGAGCGACGCAAATTGAACAAATGTGATAGAATTTCGCTGAATTCTTATATTAACCATAATATAAAATGATCTAATCGCGTCTCTGTTTGCTCTACCCTAGAAGTTTAACAGTTCATTTTACTCGCAATTTCATGCGCTTTGAGGTGCCGCTTAACCCAATACGCTATCTGCAATAGGAGCGACGTAAATTGAACAAATGTGATAGAATATCGCTGAATTCTTAAATTAACTATAATATAAAATGATCTAATCGGGTCACTGATTGCCTACCCTAGAAGTTTAATAGTGCATTTTACTCGCCATTTCGTGCGCTTTGAGATGCCGCTTAGCCCAATACGCTATCGGAAATATGAGCGACGTAAATTGAACAAATGTGATAGAATTTCGCTGAATTCTTATATTAACCAAAATATAAAATGATCTAACCGGTCTCTGTTTGCCCTACCCTAGAAGTTTAATCGTTCATGTTACACGCCATTTCATGCGCTTTGAGATGCCGCTTAGCCCAATACGCTATCTGAAATAGGAGCGACGTAAATTGAACAAATGTGATAGAATTTCGCTGAATTCTTAAATTAACCATAATATAAAATGATCTAATCGGGTCCCTGTTTGCCCTACCCTAGAAGTTTAATAGTGCATTTCACTCGTCATTTCATGCGCTTTGAGATGCCGCCTAGCCCAGTACGCTGTCTGAAATAGAAGCGACGTAAATTGAACAAGTGTGATAGAATCTCGCTGAATACTTATATTAACCTTAATGTAAAATGATCTAATCGGGTCTCTGTTCGCCCTACCCTAGAAGTTTAATAGTGCATTTCACTCGTCATTTCATGCGCTTTGAGATGACGCTTAACCCAATACGCTATCTGAAATAGGAGCGACGTAAGTTGAACAAATGTGACAGAATTACGCTGCATTCTTATATTCACCTTAATGTAAAATGATCTCTTCGGGTCTCTGTTCACCCTACCCTAGAAGTCTAATGGTGCATTTCACTCGCCATTTTATACGCTTTGAGATGCCGCTTAGCCGAATACGCTATCTGATATAGGAGCGACGTAAATTGAACAAATGTGATACTATTTCCCTGAAATCTTATATTAAACAAAATATAAACTGATCTAATCGGGTCTCTGATTGCCCTATCATAGAAGTTTAGTAGTGCATTTTACTCGCCATTCCACGCGCTTTAAGTTGCCGCCTAGCCCAGTACGCTATCTGAAATAGGAGCGACGTAAGTTGAACAAATGTGATAGAATTTTGCTGAATTCTTAAATTAACCATAATATAAAATGATCTAATCGGGTCTCTGTTTGCCCTACCCTAGAAGTTTAATAGTGCATTTTAGTCGCCATTTCATGCGCTTTGAGATCCGGCTTAGCCCAATACGCTATCTGAAATAGGAGCGACGTAAATTGAACAAATGTGATAGAATTTCGCTGAATTCTTATATTAACCAAAATATAAAATGATCTAATCGGGTCTCTGTTTGCCCTACCCTAGAAGTTTAATCGTTCATGTTACACGCCATTTCATGCGCTTTGAGATGCCGCTTAGCCCAATACGCTATCGGAAATAGGAGCGACGTAAATTGAACAAATGTGATAGAATTTCGCTGAATTCTTAAATTAACCATAATATAAAATGATCTAATCGGGTCCCTGTTTGCCCTACCCTAGAAGTTTAATAGTGCATTTCACTCGTCATTTCATGCGCTTTGAGATGCTGCTTAGCCCAATACGCTATCTGAAATATGAGCGACGTAAATTGAACAAATGTGATAGAATTTCCCTGAAATCTTATATTAATCAAAATATAAAATGATCTAATCGGGTCTGTGAATGCCCTATCATAGAAGCTTAATAGTGCATTTTACTCGCCATTCCACGCGGTTTAAGATGCCGGCCAGCCCAGTACGCTACCTGAAATAGGAGCGACGTAATTTGAAGAAATGTCATAGAATTACGCTGAATTCTTATATTAACCGTAATATAAAATGAACTAATCGGGTCTCCGTTTGCCTTATCCTAGAAGTTTAATAGCGCATTTTACGCGCCATTTCATGCGCTTTGAGATGCCGCTTATCCCAATACGCTATCTGAAATATGAGCGACGCAAATTGAACAAATGTGATAGAATATCGCTGAATTCTTATATTAACCATAATATAAAATGATCTAATCGGGTCACTGATTGCCTACCCTAGAAGTTTAATAGTGCATTTTACTCGCCATTTCATGCGCTTTGAGATGACGCTTAGCCCAATACGCTATCGGAAATATGAGCGACGTAAATTGAACAAATGTGATAGAATTTCGCTGAATTCTTATACTAACAAAAATATAAAATGATCTAATCGGGTCTCTGTTTGCCTTATCCTAGAAGTTTAGTATTGCATTTTACTCGCCATTTCATGCGCTTTGAGATGCCGCTTAGCCCAATACGCTATCTGAAACAGGTGCGACGTAAATTGAACAAATGTGATAGAATTTCGCTGAATTCTTAAATTAACTATAATATAAAATGATCTAATCGGGTCACTGATTGCCCTATCATAGAAGTTTAATAGTGCATTTTACTCGCCATTCCACGCGCTTTAAGATGCCTGGCAGCCCAGTACACTATCTGAAATAGGAGCGACGTAATTTGAAGAAATGTGATAGAATTACGCTGAATTCTTATATTAACCGTAATATAAAATGATCTAATCGGGTCCCTGTTTGCCCTACCCTAGAAGTTTAATAGTGCATTTCACTCGTCATTTCATGCGCTTTGAGATGCCGCTCAGCCCAATACGCTATCTGAAATAGGAGCGACGTAAATTGAACAAATGTGATAGAATTTCGCTGAATTCTTAAATTAACCATAATATAAAATGATCTAATCGGGTCCCTGTTTGCCCTACCCTAGAAGTTTAATAGTGCATTTCACTCGTCATTTCATGCGCTTTGAGATGCCGCTTAACCCAATACACTATCTGAATAGGAGCGACGTAAATTTAACAAATGTGATAGAATTTCGCTGAATTCTTATATTAACCAATGTATAAAATGATCTAATCTGGTCTCTGATTGCCCTATCACAGAAGGTTAATAGTGCATTTTACTCGCCATTCCACGCGCTTTAAGATGCCGCCCAGCCCAGTACGCTGTCTGAAATAGAAGCGACGTAAATTGAACAAGTGTGATAGAATCTCGCTGAATACTTATATTAACCTTAATATAAAATGATCTAATCGGGTCTCTGTTCGCCCTACCCTAGATGTATAATAGTGCATTTCACTCGTCAGTTCATGCGCTTTGAGATGCCGCTTAGCCCAATACGATATCTGAAATAGGAGCGACGTAAATTGAACAAATGTGATAGAATTTCCCTGAATTCTTATATTAGCCAAAATATAAAATAATCTAATCGGGTCTCTGATTGCCCTATCATAGAAGTTTAATAGTGCATTTTACTCGCCATTTCACGCGCTCTAAGATGCCGCCAAGCCCAGTACGCTATCTGAAATAGGAGCGACGTAAATTGAACAAATGCGATAGAATTACGCTGAATTCTTATATTAACCGTAATATAAAATGAACTAATCGGGTCTCTGTTTGCACTACCCTAGAAGTTTAATAGTGCATTCTACTCGCCATTTCATGCGCTTTGAGATGCCGCTTAGCCCAATACGCTATCTGAAATATGAGCGACGTAAATTGAACAAATGTGATAGAATTTCCCTGAAATCTTATATTAATCAAAATATAAAATGATCTAATCGGGTCTGTGAATGCCCTATCATAGAAGCTTAATAGTGCATTTTACTCGCCATTCCACGCGGTTTAAGATGCCGGCCAGCCCAGTACGCTATCTGAAATAGGAGCGACGTAATTTGAAGAAATGTGATAGAATTACGCTGAATTCTTATATTAACCGTAATATAAAATGAACTAATCGGGTCTCCGTTTGCCTTATCCTAGAAGTTTAATAGCGCATTTTACGCGCCATTTCATGCGCTTTGAGATGCCGCTTATCCCAATATGCTATCTGAAATATGAGCGACGCAAATTGAACAAATGTGATAGAATTTCGCTGAATTCTTATATTAACCATAATATAAAATGATCTAATCGCGTCTCTGTTTGCTCTACCCTAGAAGTTTAATAGTGCATTTTACTCGCAATTTCATGCGCTTTGAGGTGCCGCTTAACCCAATACGCTATCTGCAATAGGAGCGACGTAAATTGAACAAATGTGATAGAATATCGCTGAATTCTTAAATTAACTATAATATAAAATGATCTAATCGGGTCACTGATTGCCTACCCTAGAAGTTTAATAGTGCATTTTACTCGCCATTTCATGCGCTTTGAGATGCCGCTTAGCCCAATACGCTATCGGAAATATGAGCGACGTAAATTGAACAAATGTGATAGAATTTCGCTGAATTCTTATACTAACAAAAATATAAAATGACCTAATCGGGTCTCTGTTTGCCTTATCCTAGAAGTTTAGTATTGCATTTTACTCGCCATTTCATGCGCTTTGAGATGCCGCTTAGCCCAATACGCTATCTGAAACAGGTGCGACGTAAATTGAACAAATGTGATAGAATTTCGCTGAATTCTTAAATTAACTATAATATAAAATGATCTAATCGGGTCACTGATTGCCCTATCATAGAAGTTTAATAGTGCATTTTACTCGCCATTCCACGCGCTTTAAGATGCCTGGCAGCCCAGTACACTATCTGAAATAGGAGCGACGTAATTTGAAGAAATGTGATAGAATTACGCTGAATTCTTATATTAACCGTAATATAAAATGATCTAATCGGGTCTCTGTTTGCCCTACCCGAGAAGTTTAATAGTCCATTTTATTCGCCATTTCATGCGCTTTGAGATGCCGGTTAGCCCAATACGCTAACTGAAATAGGAGCGACGTAAATTTAACAAATGTGATAGAATTTCCCTGAATTCTTATATTAACCTTAATGTAAAATGAAATAATCGGGTCTCTGTTCGCCCTACCCTAGAAGTTTAATAGTGCATTTCACTCGTCATTTCATACGCTTTGAGATGCCGCTTTGCCCAATACGCTATCTGAAATAGGAGCGACCTAAATTGAACGAATGTGATAGAATTTTGCTGAATTCTTAAATTAACCATAATATAAAATGATCTAATCGGGTCTCTGCTTGCCCTACCCTAGAAGTTTAATAGTGCATTTTACTGGCGATTTCATACGCTTTGAGATGCCGCTTTGCCCAATACGCTATCTGAAATAGGAGCGACGTAAAATGAACAAATGTGATAGAATTTCACTGAATTCTTATATTAACCAAAATATAAAATGATCTAATCGGGTCTCTGATTGCCGTAGCATAGAAGTTTAATAGTGCATTTTACTCGCCATTCCGAGCGCTTTAAGATGCCGCATAGCCCAATACGCTATCTGAAATAGGAGCGACGTAAATTGAACAAATGTGATAGAATTTCGCTGAATTCTTAAATTATCTATAATATAAAATGATCTAATCGGGTCACTGATTGCCCTACCCTAGAAGTTTAATAGTGCATTTTACTTGCCATTTCATGCGCTTTGTGATGCCGCTTAGCCCAAAACGCTATCTGAAATATGAGCGACGTAAATTGAACAAATGTGATAGAATTTCGCTGAATTCTTATATTAACCATAATATAAAATGACCTAATCGGGTATCTGTTTGCCTTATCCTAGAAGTTTAATAGTGCATTATACTCGCCATTTCA
Organism: Macropis europaea; assembly: GCA_916610135.2. Lineage (NCBI taxonomy): Eukaryota > Metazoa > Arthropoda > Insecta > Hymenoptera > Melittidae > Macropis > Macropis europaea. The sequence continues at coordinate 41,268 of CAKAJE020000528.1, read as the reverse complement.
TGCGCTTCGAGATGCCGCTTAACCCAACACGCTATCTGCAATAGGAGCGACGTAAATTGAACAAACGTGATAGAATTTTGCTGAATTCTTAAATTAACCATAGTACAAAATGAACTAATCGGGTCTCTGTTTGCCCTACCCTAGAAGTTTAATAGTGGATTTTGCTCGCCATTTCATGCGCTTTGAGATGCCGCTTAGCCCAATACGCTATCTGAAATAGGAGCGACGTAAATTGAACAAATGTGATAGAGTATCGCTGAATTCTTAAATTAACTATAATATAAAATGATCTAATCGGGTCACTGATTGCCCTATCATAGAAGTTTAGTAGTGCATTTTACTCGCCATTCCACGCGCTTTAAGATGCCGGCCAGCCCAGTACGCTATCTGAAATAGGAGCGACGTAATTTGAAAAAATGTGATAGAATTACGCTGAATTCTTATATTAACCGTAATATAAAATGAACTAATCGGGTCTCCGTTTGCCTTATCCTAGAAGTTTAATAGCGCATTTTACGCGCCATTTCATGCGCTTTGAGATGCCGCTTATCCCAATACGCTATCTGAAATATGAGCGACGCAAATTGAACAAATGTGATAGAATTTCGCTGAATTCTTATATTAACCATAATATAAAATGATCTAATCGCGTCTCTGTTTGCTCTACCCTAGAAGTTTAATAGTGCATTTTACTCGCCATTTCATGCGCTTTGAGGTGCCGCTTAACCCAATACGCTATCTGCAATAGGAGCGACGTAAATTGAACAAATGTGATAGAATATCGCTGAATTCTTAAATTAACTATAGTATAAAATGATCTAATCGGGTCACTGATTGCCTACCCTAGAAGTTTAATAGTGCATTTTACTCGCCATTTCATGCGCTTTGAGATGCCGCTTAGCCCAATACGCTATCGGAAATATGAGCGACGTAAATTGAACAAATGTGATAGAATTTCGCTGAATTCTTATACTAACAAAAATATAAAATGATCTAATCGGGTCTCTGTTTGCCTTATCCTAGAAGTTTAGTATTGCATTTTACTCGCCATTTCATGCGCTTTGAGATGCCGCTTAGCCCAATACGCTATCTGAAACAGGTGCGACGTAAATTGAACAAATGTGATAGAATTTCGCTGAATTCTTAAATTAACTATAATATAAAATGATCTAATCGGGTCACTGATTGCCCTATCATAGAAGTTTAATAGTGCATTTTACTCGCCATTCCACGCGCTTTAAGATGCCTGGCAGCCCAGTACACTATCTGAAATAGGAGCGACGTAATTTGAAGAAATGTGATAGAATTACGCTGAATTCTTATATTAACCGTAATATAAAATGATCTAATCGGGTCTCTGTTTGCCCTACCCGAGAAGTTTAATAGTCCATTTCATTCGCCATTTCATGCGCTTTGAAATGCCGGTTAGCCCAATACGCTAACTGAAATAGGAGCGACGTAAATAGAACAAATGTGATAGGATTTCCCTGAAATCTTATATTAAACAGAATATAAAATGATCTAATCGGGTCTCTGACTGCCCTATCATTGAAGTTTCACAGTGAATTTTACTCGCGATTCCACGCGCTTTAAGATGCCGCCTAGCCCAGTACGCTATCTGAAATAGGAGCGACGTAAATTCAACAAATGTGATAGAATCTTGCTGCATTCTTAAATTAACCATAATATAAAATGATCTAATCGGGTCTCTGTTTGCCCTACCCTAGGAGTTTAATAGTGCATTTTACTCGCCATTTCATGCGCTTTGAGATGCCGCTTAGCCCAATACGCTATCTGAAACAGGTGCGACGTAAATTGAACAAATGTGATAGAATTTCGCTGAATTCTTAAATTAACTATAATATAAAATGATCTAATCGGGTCACTGATTGCCCTATCATAGAAGTTTAATAGTGCATTTTACTCGCCATTCCACGCGCTTTAAGATGCCGGCCAGCCCAGGACGCTATCTGAAATAGGAGCGACGTAATTTGAAGAAATGTGATAGAATTACGCTGAATTCTTATATTAACCGTAATATAAAATGATCGAATCGGGTCCCTGTTTGCCCTACCCTAGAAGTTTAATAGTGCATTTCACTCGTCATTTCATGCGCTTTGAGATGCCGCTCAGCCCAATACGCTATCTGAAATAGGAGCGACGTAAATTGAACAAATGTGATAGAATTTCGCTGAATTCTTATATTAACCAAAATATAAAATGATCTAATCGGGTCTCTGTTTGCCCTACCCTAGAAGTTTAATCGTTCATGTTACACGCCATTTCATGCGCTTTGAGATGTCGCTTAGCCCAATACGCTATCTGAAAGAGGAGCGACGTAAATTGAACAAATGTGATAGAATTTCGCTGAATTCTTAAATTAACCATAATATAAAATGATCTAATCGGGTCCCTGTTTGCCCTACCCTAGAAGTTTAATAGTGCATTTCACTCGTCATTTCATGCGCTTTGAGATGCCGCTCAGCCCAATACGCTATCTGAAATAGGAGCGACGTAAATTGAACAAATGTGATAGAATTTCGCTGAATTCTTATATTAACCAAAATATAAAATGATCTAATCGGGTCTCTGTTTGCCCTACCCTAGAAGTTTAATCGTTCATGTTACACGCCATTTCATGCGCTTTGAGATGTCGCTTAGCCCAATACGCTATCTGAAATAGGAGCGACGTAAATTGAACAAATGTGATAGAATTTCGCTGAATTCTTAAATTAACCATAATATAAAATGATCTAATCGGGTCCCTGTTTGCCCTACCCTAGAAGTTTAATAGTGCATTTCACTCGTCATTTCATGCGCTTTGAGATGCCGTTTAACACAATACGCTATCTGAAATAGGAGCGACGTAAATTTAACAAATGTGATAGAATTTCGCTGAATTCTTATATTAACCAAAGTATAAAATGATCTAATCTGGTCTCTGATTGCCCTATCACAGAAGGTTAATAGTGCATTTTACTCGCCATTCCACGCGCTTTAAGATGCCGCCTAGCCCAGTACGCTGTCTGAAATAGAAGCGACGCAAATTGAACAAATGTGATAGAATTTCGCTGAATTCTTATATTAACCATAATATAAAATGATCTAATCGCGTCTCTGTTTGCTCTACCCTAGAAGTTTAATAGTGCATTTTACTCGCAATTTCATGCGCTTTGAGGTGCCGCTTAACCCAATACGCTATCTGCAATAGGAGCGACGTAAATTGAACAAATGTGATAGAATATCGCTGAATTCTTAAATTAACTATAATATAAAATGATCTAATCGGGTCACTGATTGCCTACCCTAGAAGTTTAATAGTGCATTTTACTCGCCATTTCATGCGCTTTGAGATGCCGCTTAGCCCAATACGCTATCGGAAATATGAGCGACGTAAATTGAACAAATGTGATAGAATTTCGCTGAATTCTTATACTAACAAAAATATAAAATGATCTAATCGGGTCTCTGTTTGCCTTATCCTAGAAGTTTAGTATTGCATTTTACTCGCCATTTCATGCGCTTTGAGATGCCGCTTAGCCCAATACGCTATCTGAAACAGGTGCGACGTAAATTGAACAAATGTGATAGAATTTCGCTGAATTCTTAAATTAACTATAATATAAAATGATCTAATCGGGTCACTGATTGCCCTATCATAGAAGTTTAATAGTGCATTTTACTCGCCATTCCACGCGCTTTAAGATGCCTGGCAGCCCAGTACACTATCTGAAATAGGAGCGACGTAATTTGAAGAAATGTGATAGAATTACGCTGAATTCTTATATTAACCGTAATATAAAATGATCTAATCGGGTCTCTGTTTGCCCTACCCGAGAAGTTTAATAGTCCATTTTATTCGCCATTTCATGCGCTTTGAGATGCCGGTTAGCCCAATACGCTAACTGAAATAGGAGCGACGTAAATAGAACAAATGTGATAGGATTTCCCTGAAATCTTATATTAAACAGAATATAAAATGATCTAATCGGGTCTCTGACTGCCCTATCATTGAAGTTTCACAGTGCATTTTACTCGCGATTCCACGCGCTTTAAGATGCCGCCTAGCCCAGTACGCTATCTGAAATAGGAGCGACGTAAATTCAACAAATGTGATAGAATCTTGCTGAATTCTTAAATTAACCATAATATAAAATGAGCTAATCGGGTCTCTGTTTGCCCTACCCTAGGAGTTTAATAGTGCATTTTACTCGCCATTTCATGCGCTTTGAGATGCCGCTTAGCCCAATACGCTATCTGAAATATGAGCGACGTAAATTGAACAAATGTGATAGAATTTCCCTGAAATCTTATATTAATCAAAATATAAAATGATCTAATCGGGTCTGTGAATGCCCTATCATAGAAGCTTAATAGTGCATTTTACTCGCCATTCCACGCGGTTTAAGATGCCGGCCAGCCCAGTACGCTATCTGAAATAGGAGCGACGTAATTTGAAGAAATGTGATAGAATTACGCTGAATTCTTATATTAACCGTAATATAAAATGAACTAATCGGGTCTCCGTTTGCCTTATCCTAGAAGTTTAATAGCGCATTTTACGCGCCATTTCATGCGCTTTGAGATGCCGCTTATCCCAATACGCTATCTGAAATATGAGCGACGCAACTTGAACAAATGTGATAGAATTACGCTGAATTCTTATATTAACCGTAATATAAAATGATCTAATCGGGTCTCTGTTTGCCCTACCCGAGAAGTTTAATAGTCCATTTTATTCGCCATTTCATGCGCTTTGAGATGCCGGTTAGCCCAATACGCTAACTGAAATAGGAGCGACGTAAATAGAACAAATGTGATAGGATTTCCCTGAAATCTTATATTAAACAGAATATAAAATGATCTAATCGGGTCTCTGACTGCCCTATCATTGAAGTTTCACAGTGCATTTTACTCGCGATTCCACGCGCTTTAAGATGCCGCCTAGCCCAGTACGCTATCTGAAATAGGAGCGACGTAAATTCAACAAATGTGATAGAATCTTGCTGAATTCTTAAATTAACCATAATATAAAATGATCTAATCGGGTCTCTGTTTGCCCTACCCTAGGAGTTTAATAGTGCATTTTACTCGCCATTTCATGCGCTTTGAGATGCCGCTTAGCCCAATACGCTATCTGAAATATCAGCGACACGAATTGAACAAATGTGATAGAATTTCCCTGAAATCTTGTATTAAACAAAATATAAAATGATCTAATCGCGTCTCTGATTGCCCTATCATACAAGTTTAATAGTGCATTTTACTCGCCACTCCACGCGCTTTAGGATGCCGCCTAGCCCAGTACGCTATCCGAAATAGGAGCGACGTAAATTGAACAAATGTGATAGAATTTTGCTGAATTCTTAAATTAACCATAATATAAAATGATCTAATCGGGTCTCTGTTTGCCCTACCCTAGAAGTTTAATAGTGCATTTTACTCGCCATTTCATGCGCTTTGAGATGACGCGTAACCCAATACGCTATCTGAAATAGGAGCAACGAAAGTTGAACAAATGTGATAGAATTTCGCTGAATTATTTTATTAACAAGAATGTAAAATGATCTAATCGGGTCTCTGTTCGCCCTAGCCTAGAAGTTTAATAGTGCATTTTATTCGCCATTTCATGCGCTTTGTGATGCCGCGTAGCCCAATACGCTATCTGAAATAGGAGCGACGTAAATTGAACAAATGTGATAGAATTTCCCTGAATTCTTATATTAACCTTAATGTAAAATGATCTAATCGGGTCTCTGTTCGCCCTACCCTAGAAGTTTAATAGTGCATTTCACTCGTCATTTCAGGTGCTTTCAGCTGCCGCTTAGCTCAATACGCTATCTGAAATAGGAGCGACGAAAGTTGAACAAATGTGATAGAATTTCGCTGAATTATTTTATTAACCAGAATGTAAAATGATCTAATCTGGTCTCTGTTCGCCCTACCATAGAAGTCTTATAGTGCATTTCACTCGCCATTTCATGCGCTTTGAGATGCCGCTTAGCCCAGTACGCTATCTGAAATAGGAGCGACCTAAATTGAACGAATGTGCTAGAATTTTGCTGAATTCTTAAATTAACCATAATATAAAATGATCTAATCGGGTCTCTGCTTCCCCTAGCCTAGAAGTTTAATAGTGCATTTTACTCGCCATTTCATACGCTTTGAGATGCCGCTTTGCCCAATACGCTATCTGAAATAGGAGCGACGTAAAATGAACAAATGTGATAGAATTTCACTGAATTCTTATATTAACCAAAATATAAAATGATCTAATCGAGTCTCTGATTGCCCTAGCATAGAAGTTTAATAGTGCATTTTACTCGCCATTCCGAGCGCTTTAAGATGCCGCATAGCCCAATACGCTATCTGAAATAGGAGCGACGTAAATTGAACAAATGTGATAGAATTTCGCTGAATTCTTAAATTATCTATAATATAAAATGATCTAATCGGGTCACTGATTGCCCTACCCTAGAAGTTTAATAGTGCATTTTACTTGCCATTTCATGCGCTTTGTGATGCCGCTTAGCCCAAAACGCTATCTGAAATATGAGCGACGTAAATTGAACAAATGTGATAGAATTTCGCTGAATTCTTATATTAACCATAATATAAAATGACCTAATCGGGTATCTGTTTGCCTTATCCTAGAAGTTTAATAGTGCATTATACTCGCCATTTCATGCGCTTCGAGATGCCGCTTAACCCAACACGCTATCTGCAATAGGAGCGACGTAAATTGAACAAACGTGATAGAATTTTGCTGAATTCTTAAATTAACCATAGTACAAAATGAACTAATCGGGTCTCTGTTTGCCCTACCCTAGAAGTTTAATAGTGGATTTTGCTCGCCATTTCATGCGCTTTGAGATGCCGCTTAGCCCAATACGCTATCTGAAATAGGAGCGACGTAAATTGAACAAATGTGATAGAGTATCGCTGAATTCTTAAATTAACTATAATATAAAATGATCTAATCGGGTCACTGATTGCCCTATCATAGAAGTTTAGTAGTGCATTTTACTCGCCATTCCACGCGCTTTAAGATGCCGGCCAGCCCAGTACGCTATCTGAAATAGGAGCGACGTAATTTGAAAAAATGTGATAGAATTACGCTGAATTCTTATATTAACCGTAATATAAAATGAACTAATCGGGTCTCCGTTTGCCTTATCCTAGAAGTTTAATAGCGCATTTTACGCGCCATTTCATGCGCTTTGAGATGCCGCTTATCCCAATACGCTATCTGAAATATGAGCGACGCAAATTGAACAAATGTGATAGAATTTCGCTGAATTCTTATATTAACCATAATATAAAATGATCTAATCGCGTCTCTGTTTGCTCTACCCTAGAAGTTTAATAGTGCATTTTACTCGCAATTTCATGCGCTTTGAGGTGCCGCTTAACCCAATACGCTATCTGCAATAGGAGCGACGTAAATTGAACAAATGTGATAGAATATCGCTGAATTCTTAAATTAACTATAGTATAAAATGATCTAATCGGGTCACTGATTGCCTACCCTAGAAGTTTAATAGTGCATTTTACTCGCCATTTCATGCGCTTTGAGATGCCGCTTAGCCCAATACGCTATCGGAAATATGAGCGACGTAAATTGAACAAATGTGATAGAATTTCGCTGAATTCTTATACTAACAAAAATATAAAATGATCTAATCGGGTCTCTGTTTGCCTTATCCTAGAAGTTTAGTATTGCATTTTACTCGCCATTTCATGCGCTTTGAGATGCCGCTTAGCCCAATACACTATCTGAAATAGGAGCGACGTAATTTGAAGAAATGTGATAGAATTACGCTGAATTCTTATATTAACCGTAATATAAAATGATCTAATCGGGTCTCTGTTTGCCCTACCCGAGAAGTTTAATAGTCCATTTCATTCGCCATTTCATGCGCTTTGAAATGCCGGTTAGCCCAATACGCTAACTGAAATAGGAGCGACGTAAATAGAACAAATGTGATAGGATTTCCCTGAAATCTTATATTAAACAGAATATAAAATGATCTAATCGGGTCTCTGACTGCCCTATCATTGAAGTTTCACAGTGCATTTTACTCGCGATTCCACGCGCTTTAAGATGCCGCCTAGCCCAGTACGCTATCTGAAATAGGAGCGACGTAAATTCAACAAATGTGATAGAATCTTGCTGAATTCTTAAATTAACCATAATATAAAATGATCTAATCGGGTCTCTGTTTGCCCTACCCTAGGAGTTTAATAGTGCATTTTACTCGCCATTTCATGCGCTTTGAGATGCCGCTTAGCCCAATACGCTATCTGAAACAGGTGCGACGTAAATTGAACAAATGTGATAGAATTTCGCTGAATTCTTAAATTAACTATAATATAAAATGATCTAATCGGGTCACTGATTGCCCTATCATAGAAGTTTAATAGTGCATTTTACTCGCCATTCCACGCGCTTTAAGATGCCGGCCAGCCCAGGACGCTATCTGAAATAGGAGCGACGTAATTTGAAGAAATGTGATAGAATTACGCTGAATTCTTATATTAACCGTAATATAAAATGATCTAATCGAGTCTCTGTTTGCCCTACCCTAGAAGTTTAATAGTCCATTTTATTCGCCATTTCATGCGCTTTGAGATGCCGGTTAGCCCAATACGCTAACTGAAATAGGAGCCACGTAAATAGAACAAATGTGATAGGATTTCCCTGAAATCTTATATTAAACAAAATATAAAATGATCTAATCGGGTCTCTGACTGCCCTATCATAGAAGATTAGTAGTGCATTTTACTCGCCATTCCACGCGCTTTAAGATGCCGCCTAGCCCAGTACGCGATCTGAAATAGGAGCGACGTAACTTGATCAAATGTGATAGAATTACGCTGCATTCTTATATTAACCGTAATACAAAATGATCTAATCGGGTCTGTGTTTGCCTTATCCTAGAAGTTTAATAGCGCATTTTACTCGCCATTTCATGCGCTTTGAGATGCCGCTTAGCCCAATACGCTATCTGGAATAGGAGCGACGTAAATTGAACAAATGTGATAGAATTTCCGTGAATTCTTATATTAACCTTAATGTAAAATGATCCAATCGGGTCTCTGTTCGCCCTACCATAGAAGTCTAATAGTGCATTTCACTCGCCATTTCATGCGCTTTGAGATGCCGCTTAGCCCAATACGCTATCTGAAATAGGAGCGACGTAAGTTGAACAAATGTGATAGAATTACGCTGAATTCTTTTATTAACCATAATGTAAAATGATCTGCTCGGGTCTCTGTTCGCCCTAGCCTAGAAGTTTAATAGTGCATTTTATTCACCATTTCATGCGCTTTGAGATGCCGCTTAGCCCAATATGCTATCTGAAATTGGAGCGACGTAAATTGAACAAATGTGATAGAATTTCGCTGAATTCTTAAATTAACCATAATATAAAATGATCCAATCGGGTCTCCGTTCGTCCTGCCATAGAAGTCTAATAGTGCATTTCACTCGAAATTTCATGCGCTTTGAGATGCCGCTCAGCCCAATACGCTATCTGAAATAGGAGCGACGTAAATTGAACAAATGTGATAGAATTTCGCTGAATTCTTATATTAACCAAAATATAAAATGATCTAATCGGGTCTCTGTTTGCCCTACCCTAGAAGTTTAATCGTTCATGTTACACGCCATTTCATGCGCTTTGAGATGTCGCTTAGCCCAATACGCTATCTGAAATAGGAGCGACGTAAATTGAACAAATGTGATAGAATTTCGCTGAATTCTTAAATTAACCATAATATAAAATGATCTAATCGGGTCCCTGTTTGCCCTACCCTAGAAGTTTAATAGTGCATTTCACTCGTCATTTCATGCGCTTTGAGATGCCGCTTAACCCAATACGCTATCTGAAATACGAGCGACGTAAATTTAACAAATGTGATAGAATTTCGCTGAATTCTTATATTAACCAAAGTATAAAATGATCTAATCTGGTCTCTGATTGCCCTATCACAGAAGGTTAATAGTGCATTTTACTCGCCATTCCACGCGCTTTAAGATGCCGCCTAGCCCAGTACGCTGTCTGAAATAGAAGCGACGCAAATTGAACAAATGTGATAGAATTTCGCTGAATTCTTATATTAACCATAATATAAAATGATCTAATCGCGTCTCTGTTTGCTCTACCCTAGAAGTTTAATAGTGCATTTTACTCGCAATTTCATGCGCTTTGAGGTGCCGCTTAACCCAATACGCTATCTGCAATAGGAGCGACGTAAATTGAACAAATGTGATAGAATATCGCTGAATTCTTAAATTAACTATAATATAAAATGATCTAATCGGGTCACTGATTGCCTACCCTAGAAGTTTAATAGTGCATTTTACTCGCCATTTCATGCGCTTTGAGATGCCGCTTAGCCCAATACGCTATCGGAAATATGAGCGACGTAAATTGAACAAATGTGATAGAATTTCGCTGAATTCTTATACTAACAAAAATATAAAATGATCTAATCGGGTCTCTGTTTGCCTTATCCTAGAAGTTTAGTATTGCATTTTACTCGCCATTTCATGCGCTTTGAGATGCCGCTTAGCCCAATACGCTATCTGAAACAGGTGCGACGTAAATTGAACAAATGTGATAGAATTTCGCTGAATTCTTAAATTAACTATAATATAAAATGATCTAATCGGGTCACTGATTGCCCTATCATAGAAGTTTAATAGTGCATTTTACTCGCCATTCCACGCGCTTTAAGATGCCTGGCAGCCCAGTACACTATCTGAAATAGGAGCGACGTAATTTGAAGAAATGTGATAGAATTACGCTGAATTCTTATATTAACCGTAATATAAAATGATCTAATCGGGTCTCTGTTTGCCCTACCCGAGAAGTTTAATAGTCCATTTTATTCGCCATTTCATGCGCTTTGAGATGCCGGTTAGCCCAATACGCTAACTGAAATAGGAGCGACGTAAATAGAACAAATGTGATAGGATTTCCCTGAAATCTTATATTAAACAGAATATAAAATGATCTAATCGGGTCTCTGACTGCCCTATCATTGAAGTTTCACACTGCATTTTACTCGCGATTCCACGCGCTTTAAGATGCCGCCTAGCCCAGTACGCTATCTGAAATAGGAGCGACGTAAATTCAACAAATGTGATAGAATCTTGCTGAATTCTTAAATTAACCATAATATAAAATGAGCTAATCGGGTCTCTGTTTGCCCTACCCTAGGAGTTTAATAGTGCATTTTACTCGCCATTTCATGCGCTTTGAGATGCCGCTTAGCCCAATACGCTATCTGAAATATGAGCGACGTAAATTGAACAAATGTGATAGAATTTCCCTGGAATCTTATATTAATCAAAATATAAAATGATCTAATCGGGTCTGTGAATGCCCTATCATAGAAGCTTAATAGTGCATTTTACTCGCCATTCCACGCGGTTTAAGATGCCGGCCAGCCCAGTACGCTATCTGAAATAGGAGCGACGTAATTTGAAGAAATGTGATAGAATTACGCTGAATTCTTATATTAACCGTAATATAAAATGAACTAATCGGGTCTCCGTTTGCCTTATCCTAGAAGTTTAATAGCGCATTTTACGCGCCATTTCATGCGCTTTGAGATGCCGCTTATCCCAATACGCTATCTGAAATATGAGCGACGCAACTTGAACAAATGTGATAGAATTACGCTGAATTCTTATATTAACCGTAATATAAAATGATCTAATCGGGTCTCTGTTTGCCCTACCCGAGAAGTTTAATAGTCCATTTTATTCGCCATTTCATGCGCTTTGAGATGCCGGTTAGCCCAATACGCTAACTGAAATAGGAGCGACGTAAATAGAACAAATGTGATAGGATTTCCCTGAAATCTTATATTAAACAGAATATAAAATGATCTAATCGGGTCTCTGACTGCCCTATCATTGAAGTTTCACAGTGCATTTTACTCGCGATTCCACGCGCTTTAAGATGCCGCCTAGCCCAGTACGCTATCTGAAATAGGAGCGACGTAAATTCAACAAATGTGATAGAATCTTGCTGAATTCTTAAATTAACCATAATATAAAATGATCTAATCGGGTCTCTGTTTGCCCTACCCTAGGAGTTTAATAGTGCATTTTACTCGCCATTTCATGCGCTTTGAGATGCCGCTTAGCCCAATACGCTATCTGAAATATCAGCGACACGAATTGAACAAATGTGATAGAATTTCCCTGAAATCTTGTATTAAACAAAATATAAAATGATCTAATCGCGTCTCTGATTGCCCTATCATACAAGTTTAATAGTGCATTTTACTCGCCACTCCACGCGCTTTAGGATGCCGCCTAGCCCAGTACGCTATCCGAAATAGGAGCGACGTAAATTGAACAAATGTGATAGAATTTTGCTGAATTCTTAAATTAACCATAATATAAAATGATCTAATCGGGTCTCTGTTTGCCCTACCCTAGAAGTTTAATAGTGCATTTTACTCGCCATTTCATGCGCTTTGAGATGACGCGTAACCCAATACGCTATCTGAAATAGGAGCAACGAAAGTTGAACAAATGTGATAGAATTTCGCTGAATTATTTTATTAACAAGAATGTAAAATGATCTAATCGGGTCTCTGTTCGCCCTAGCCTAGAAGTTTAATAGTGCATTTTATTCGCCATTTCATGCGCTTTGTGATGCCGCGTAGCCCAATACGCTATCTGAAATAGGAGCGACGTAAATTGAACAAATGTGATAGAATTTCCCTGAATTCTTATATTAACCTTAATGTAAAATGATCTAATCGGGTCTCTGTTCGCCCTACCCTAGAAGTTTAATAGTGCATTTCACTCGTCATTTCAGGTGCTTTCAGCTGCCGCTTAGCTCAATACGCTATCTGAAATAGGAGCGACGAAAGTTGAACAAATGTGATAGAATTTCGCTGAATTATTTTATTAACCAGAATGTAAAATGATCTAATCTGGTCTCTGTTCGCCCTACCATAGAAGTCTTATAGTGCATTTCACTCGCCATTTCATGCGCTTTGAGATGCCGCTTAGCCCAGTACGCTATCTGAAATAGGAGCGACCTAAATTGAACGAATGTGCTAGAATTTTGCTGAATTCTTAAATTAACCATAATATAAAATGATCTAATCGGGTCTCTGCTTCCCCTAGCCTAGAAGTTTAATAGTGCATTTTACTCGCCATTTCATACGCTTTGAGATGCCGCTTTGCCCAATACGCTATCTGAAATAGGAGCGACGTAAAATGAACAAATGTGATAGAATTTCACTGAATTCTTATATTAACCAAAATATAAAATGATCTAATCGGGTCTCTGATTGCCCTAGCATAGAAGTTTAATAGTGCATTTTACTCGCCATTCCGAGCGCTTTAAGATGCCGCATAGCCCAATACGCTATCTGAAATAGGAGCGACGTAAATTGAACAAATGTGATAGAATTTCGCTGAATTCTTAAATTATCTATAATATAAAATGATCTAATCGGGTCACTGATTGCCTACCCTAGAAGTTTAATAGTGCATTTTACTCGCAATTTCATGCGCTTTGAGGTGCCGCTTAACCCAATACGCTATCTGCAATAGGAGCGACGTAAATTGAACAAATGTGATAGAATATCGCTGAATTCTTAAATTAACTATAGTATAAAATGATCTAATCGGGTCACTGATTGCCTACCCTAGAAGTTTAATAGTGCATTTTACTCGCCATTTCATGCGCTTTGAGATGCCGCTTAGCCCAATACGCTATCGGAAATATGAGCGACGTAAATTGAACAAATGTGATAGAATTTCGCTGAATTCTTATACTAACAAAAATATAAAATGATCTAATCGGGTCTCTGTTTGCCTTATCCTAGAAGTTTAGTATTGCATTTTACTCGCCATTTCATGCGCTTTGAGATGCCGCTTAGCCCAATACACTATCTGAAATAGGAGCGACGTAATTTGAAGAAATGTGATAGAATTACGCTGAATTCTTATATTAACCGTAATATAAAATGATCTAATCGGGTCTCTGTTTGCCCTACCCGAGAAGTTTAATAGTCCATTTCATTCGCCATTTCATGCGCTTTGAAATGCCGGTTAGCCCAATACGCTAACTGAAATAGGAGCGACGTAAATAGAACAAATGTGATAGGATTTCCCTGAAATCTTATATTAAACAGAATATAAAATGATCTAATCGGGTCTCTGACTGCCCTATCATTGAAGTTTCACAGTGCATTTTACTCGCGATTCCACGCGCTTTAAGATGCCGCCTAGCCCAGTACGCTATCTGAAATAGGAGCGACGTAAATTCAACAAATGTGATAGAATCTTGCTGAATTCTTAAATTAACCATAATATAAAATGATCTAATCGGGTCTCTGTTTGCCCTACCCTAGAAGTTTAATAGTGCATTTTACTCGCCATTTCATGCGCTTTGAGATGCCGCTTAGCCCAATACGCTATCTGAAACAGGTGCGACGTAAATTGAACAAATGTGATAGAATTTCGCTGAATTCTTAAATTAACTATAATATAAAATGATCTAATCGGGTCACTGATTGCCCTATCATAGAAGTTTAATAGTGCATTTTACTCGCCATTCCACGCGCTTTAAGATGCCGGCCAGCCCAGGACGCTATCTGAAATAGGAGCGACGTAATTTGAAGAAATGTGATAGAATTACGCTGAATTCTTATATTAACCGTAATATAAAATGATCTAATCGAGTCTCTGTTTGCCCTACCCTAGAAGTTTAATAGTCCATTTTATTCGCCATTTCATGCGCTTTGAGATGCCGGTTAGCCCAATACGCTAACTGAAATAGGAGCGACGTAAATAGAACAAATGTGATAGGATTTCCCTGAAATCTTATATTAAACAAAATATAAAATGATCTAATCGGGTCTCTGACTGCCCTATCATAGAAGATTAGTAGTGCATTTTACTCGCCATTCCACGCGCTTTAAGATGCCGCCTAGCCCAGTACGCGATCTGAAATAGGAGCGACGTAACTTGATCAAATGTGATAGAATTACGCTGCATTCTTATATTAACCGTAATACAAAATGATCTAATCGGGTCTGTGTTTGCCTTATCCTAGAAGTTTAATAGCGCATTTTACTCGCCATTTCATGCGCTTTGAGATGCCGCTTAGCCCAATACGCTATCTGGAATAGGAGCGACGTAAATTGAACAAATGTGATAGAATTTCCGTGAATTCTTATATTAACCTTAATGTAAAATGATCCAATCGGGTCTCTGTTCGCCCTACCATAGAAGTCTAATAGTGCATTTCACTCGCCATTTCATGCGCTTTGAGATGCCGCTTAGCCCAATACGCTATCTGAAATAGGAGCGACGTAAGTTGAACAAATGTGATAGAATTACGCTGAATTCTTTTATTAACCATAATGTAAAATGATCTGCTCGGGTCTCTGTTCGCCCTAGCCTAGAAGTTTAATAGTGCATTTTATTCACCATTTCATGCGCTTTGAGATGCCGCTTAGCCCAATATGCTATCTGAAATTGGAGCGACGTAAATTGAACAAATGTGATAGAATTTCGCTGAATTCTTAAATTAACCATAATATAAAATGATCCAATCGGGTCTCCGTTCGTCCTACCATAGAAGTCTAATAGTGCATTTCACTCGAAATTTCATGCGCTTTGAGATGCCGCTTAGCCCAATACGCTATCTGAAATAGGAGCGACGTAAATTGAACAAATGTGATAGAATTTCCCTGAAATCTAATATTAAACAAAATATAAAATGATCTAATCGGGTCTCTGATTGCTCTATCATAGAAGTTTAGTAGTGCATTTTACTCGCCCTTCCACGCGCTTTAAGATGCCGCATAGGTGAGTAGGCTATCTAAAATAGGAGCGACGTAAGATGAACAAATGTGATAGAATTACGCTGAATTCTTATATTAACCGTAATATAAAATGAACTAATCGGGTCTCCGTTTGCCTTATCCTAGAAGTATAATAGCGCATTTTACGCGCCATTTCATGCGCTTTGAGAGGCCGCCTAGCCCAGTACGCTGTCTGAAATAGAAGCGACGTAAATTCAACAAGTGTGATAGAATCTCGCTGAATACTTATATTAACCTTAATGTAAAATGATCTAATCGGGTGTCTGTTCGCCCTACCCTAGAAGTTTAATAGTGCATTTCACTCGTCATTTCATGCGCTTTGAGATGACGCTTAACCCAATACGCTATCTGAAATAGGAGCGACGTAAGTTGAACAAATGTGACAGAATTACGCTGCATTCTTATATTCACCTTAATGTGAAATGATCTCTTCGGGTCTCTGTTCACCCTACCCTAGATGTATAATAGTGCATTTCACTCGTCATTTCATGCACTTTGAGATGCAGCTTAGCCCAATACGATATCTGAAATAGGAGCGACGTAAATTGAACAAATGTGATAGAATTTCCCTGAATTCTTATATTAACCAAAATATAAAATAATCTAATCGGGTCTCTGATTGCCCTATCATAGAAGTTTAATAGTGCATTTTACTCGCCATTTCACGCGCTCTAAGATGCCGCCTAGCCCAGTACGCTATCTGAAATAGGAGCGACGTAAATTGTACAAATGCGATAGAATTACGCTGAGTTCTTAAATTAACTATAATATAAAATGATCTAATCGGGTCACTGATTGCCCTACCCTAGAAGTTTAATAGTGCATTTTACTCGCCATTTCATGCGCTTTGAGATGCCGCTTAGCCCAATACGCTATCGGAAATACGAGCGACGTAAATTGAACAAATGTGATAGAATTTCGCTGAATTCTTATATTAACAAAAATATAAAATGATCTAATCGGGTCTCTGTTTGCCTTATCCTAGAAGTTTAGTATTGCATTTTACTCGCCATTTCATGCGCTTTGAGATGCCGCTTAGCCCGATAAGCTATCTGAAATAGGAGCGACGTAAGTTGAACAAATGTGATAGAATTTTGCTGAATTCTTAAATTAACCGTAATATAAAATGATCTAATCGGGTCTCTGTTTGCCCTATCATAGAAGATTAGTAGTGCATTTTACTCGCCATTCCACGCGCTTTAAGATGCCGCCTAGCCCAGTACGCTATCTGAAATAGGAGCGACGTAACTTGAACAAATGTGATAGAATTACGCTGCATTCTTATATTAACCGTAATATAAAGTGATCTAACCGGGTATCTGTTTGCCTTATCCTAGAAGTTTAATAGTGCATTATACTCGCCATTTCATGCGCTTCGAGATGCCGCTTAGCCCAACACGCTATCTGAAATATGAGCGACGTAAATTGAACAAATGTGATAGAATTTCCCTGAAATCTTATATTAAACAAAATATAAAATGATCTAATCGGGTCTGTGAATGCCCTATCATAGAAGCTTAATAGTGCATTTTACTCGCCATTCCACGCGGTTTAAGATGCCGGCCAGCCCAGTACGCTATCTGAAATAGGAGCGACGTAATTTGAAGAAATGTGATAGAATTACGCTGAATTCTTATATTAACCGTAATATAAAATGAACTAATCGGGTCTCCGTTTGCCTTATCCTAGAAGTTTAATAGTGCATTTTACTCGCAATTTCATGCGCTTTGAGACGCCGCTTAACCCAATACGCTATCTGCAATAGGAGCGACGTAAATTGAACAAATGTGATAGAATATCGCTGAATTCTTAAATTAACTATAATATAAAATGATCTAATCGGGTCACTGATTGCCCTACCCTAGAAGTTTAATAGTGCATTTTACTCGCCATTTCATGCGCTTTGAGATGCCGCTTAGCCCAATACGCTATCGGAAATACGAGCGACGTAAATTGAACAAATGTGATAGAATTACGCTGCATTCTTATATTAACCGTAATATAAAGTGATCTAACCGGGTATCTGTTTGCCTTATCCTAGAAGTTTAATAGTGCATTATACTCGCCATTTCATGCGCTTCGAGATGCCGCTTAGCTCAATCCGCGATCTTAAATAGGAGCGACGTAAATTGAACAAATGTGATAGAATTTCGCTGAATTCTTAAATTATCTATAATATAAAATGATCTAATCGGGTCACTGATTGCCCTACCCTAGAAGTTTAATAGTGCATTTTACTCGCCATTTCATGCGCTTTGAGGTGCCGCTTAGCCCAATACGCTATCTGAAATATGAGCGACGTACGTTGAACGAATGTGATAGAATTTCGCTGAATTCTTTTAAGAACCATAATGTAAAATGATCTAATCGGGTCTCTGTTCGCCCTAGCCTAGAAGTTTAATAGCGCATTTTATTCGCCATTTCATGCGCCTTGAGATGCCGCTTAGCCCAATACGCTATCTCAAATAGGAGCGACGTAAATTGAACAAATGTGATAGAATTTCCCTGAAATCTTATATTAAACAAAATATAAAATGATCTAATCGGGTCTCTGATTGCCCTATCATAGAAGTTTAGCAGTGCATTTTACTCGCCATTCCACGCGCTTTAAGATGCCGCCTAGCCCTGTACGCTATCTAAATTAGGAGCGACGTAAGTTGAACAAATGTGGTAGAATTACGCTGAATTCTTATATTAACCGTAATATAAAATGATCTAATCGGGTCTCTGTTTGCCTTATCCTAGAAGTTTAGTATTGCATTTTACTCGCCATTTCATGCGCTTTGAGATGCCGCTTAGCCAAATACGCTATCTTAAATAGGAGCGACGTAAATTGAACAAATGTGATAGAATTTCGCTGAATTCTTAAATTATCTATAATATAAAATGATCTAATCGGGTCACTGATTGCCCTACCCTAGAAGTTTAATAGTGCATTTTGCTCGCCATTTCATGCGCTTTGAGGTGCCGCTTAGCCCAATACGCTATCTGAAATATGAGCGACGTAAATTGAACAAATGTGATAGAATTTCGCTGAATTCTTATATTAACCAAAGTATAAAATGATTTAATCGGGTCTCTGTTTGCCTTATCCTAGATGTTTAATAGTGCATTGCACTCGTCATTTCATGCGCTTTGAGATGCCGCTACGCACAATAAGCTATCTGGAATAGCAGCGACGTAAATTGAACAAATGTGATAGAATTACGCCGAATTCTTATATTAACCGTAATATAAAATGATCTAATCGGGTCTCCGTTTGCCTTATCCTAGAAGTTTAATAGTGCATTTTACTCGCCATTCCACGCACTTTATGATGCCGCCTAGCCCAATACGCTATCTGAAATAGGAGCGACGTAAATTGAACAAATGTGATAGAATTTTGCTGAATGCTTAAATTAACCACAATATAAAATGATCTAATCGGGTCTCTGTTTGCCCTACCCTAGTAGTTTAATTGTGCATTTTACTCGCCATTCCGCGCGGTTTAAGATGCCGCATAGCCCAGTTCGCTATCTGAAATATGAGCGACGTAAATTGAACAAATGTGATTGAATTTCGCTGAATTCTTATATTAACCAAAATATAAAATAATCTAATCGGGTCTCTGTTTGCCTTATCCTAGAAGTTTAGTATTGCATTCTACTCGCCATTTCATGCGCTTTGAGATGCCGTTTAGCCCAACACGCTATCTGAAATAGGAGCGACGCAAATTGAACAAATGTGATAGAATTTGGCTGAATTCTTAAATTAACCATAACATAAAATGATCTAATCGGGTCTCTGTTTGCCGTTTCCTAGAAGTTTACTAGTGCATTTGACTCGCCATTTCTTGCGCTTTGAGATGCCGCTTTGCCCAATAAACTATCTGAAATAGGAGCGACGTAAATTGAACAAATGTGAGAGAATTTCGCTGAATTCTTATATTAACCTTAATGTAAAATGTTCTAATCGGGTCTCTGTTCGCCCTACCCTTGAAGATTAATAGTGCATTTCACTCGTTCTTTCATGCGCTTTGAGATGCCGCTTAGCCCAATACGCTATCTGAAATAGGAGCGACGTAAGTTGAACAAATGTGATAGAATTTCGCTGAATTCTTATGTTAACCAAAATATAAAATGATCTAATCGGGTCTCCGTTTGCCTTATCCTAGAAGTTTAATAGCGCATTTTACGCGCCATTTCATGCGCTTTGAGATGCCGCTTATCCCAATACGCTATCTGAAATATGAGCGACGCAAATTGAACAAATGTGATAGAATTTCGCTGAATTCTTATATTAACCATAATATAAAATGATCTAATCGCGTCTCTGTTTGCTCTACCCTAGAAGTTTAATAGTGCATTTTACTCGCAATTTCATGCGCTTTGAGGTGCCGCTTAACCCAATACGCTATCTGCAATAGGAGCGACGTAAATTGAACAAATGTGATAGAATATCGCTGAATTCTTAAATTAACTATAATATAAAATGATCTAATCGGGTCACTGATTGCCTACCCTAGAAGTTTAATAGTGCATTTTACTCGCCATTTCATGCGCTTTGAGATGCCGCTTAGCCCAATACGCTATCGGAAATATGAGCGACGTAAATTGAACAAATGTGATAGAATTTCGCTGAATTCTTATACTAACAAAAATATAAAATGATCTAATCGGGTCTCTGTTTGCCTTATCCTAGAAGTTTAGTATTGCATTTTACTCGCCATTTCATGCGCTTTGAGATGCCGCTTAGCCCAATATGCTATCTGAAACAGGTGCGACGTAAATTGAACAAATGTGATAGAATTTCGCTGAATTCTTAAATTAACTATAATATAAAATGATCTAATCGGGTCACTGATTGCCCTATCATAGAAGTTTAATAGTGCATTTTACTCGCCATTCCACGCGCTTTAAGATGCCTGGCAGCCCAGTACACTATCTGTAATAGGAGCGACGTAATTTGAAGAAATGTGATAGAATTACGCTGAATTCTTATATTAACCGTAATATAAAATGATCTAATCGGGCCTCTGTTTGCCCTACCCGAGAAGTTTAATAGTCCATTTTATTCGCCATTTCATGCGCTTTGAGATGCCGGTTAGCCCAATACGCTAACTGAAATAGGAGCGACGTAAATAGAACAAATGTGATAGGATTTCCCTGAAATCTTATATTAAACAGAATATAAAATGATCTAATCGGGTCTCTGACTGCCCTATCATTGAAGTTTCACAGTGCATTTTACTCGCGATTCCACGCGCTTTAAGATGCCGCCTAGCCCAGTACGCTATCTGAAATAGGAGCGACGTAAATTCAACAAATGTGATAGAACCTTGCTGAATTCTTAAATTAACCATAATATAAAATGATCTAATCGGGTCTCTGTTTGCCCTACCCTAGGAGTTTAATAGTGCATTTTACTCGCCATTTCATGCGCTTTGAGATGCCGCTTAGCCCAATACGCTATCTGAAACAGGTGCGACGTAAATTGAACAAATGTGATAGAATTTCGCTGAATTCTTAAATTAACTATAATATAAAATGATATAATCGGGTCACTGATTGCCCTATCATAGAAGTTTAATAGTGCATTTTACTCGCCATTCCACGCGCTTTAAGATGCCGGACAGCCCAGGACGCTATCTGAAATAGGAGCGACGTAATTTGAAGAAATGTGATAGAATTACGCTGAATTCTTATATTAACCGTAATATAAAATGATCTAATCGGGCCTCTGTTTGCCCTACACTAGAAGTTTAATTGTCCATTTTATTCGTCATTTCATGCGCTTTGAGATGCCGGTTAGCCCAATACGCTAACTGAAATAGGAGCGACGTAAATAGAACAAATGTGATAGGATTTCCCTGAAATCTTATATTAAACAAAATATAAAATGATCTAATCGGGTCTCTGACTGCCCTATCATAGAAGATTAGTAGTGCATTTTACTCGCCATTCCACGCGCTTTAAGATGCCGCCTAGCCCAGTACGCGATCTGAAATAGGAGCGACGTAACTTGATCAAATGTGATAGAATTACGCTGCATTCTTATATTAACCGTAATATAAAATGATCTAATCGGGTCTGTGTTTGCCTTATCCTAGAAGTTTAATAGCGCATTTTACTCGCCATTTCATGCGCTTTGAGATGCCGCTTAGCCCAATACGCTATCTGGAATAGGAGCGACGTAAATTGAACAAATGTGATAGAATTTCCGTGAATTCTTATATTAACCTTAATGTAAAATGATCCAATCGGGTCTCTGTTCGCCCTACCATAGAAGTCTAATAGTGCATTTCACTCGCCATTTCATGCGCTTTGAGATGCCGCTTAGCCCAATACGCTATCTGAAATAGGAGCGACGTAAGTTGAACAAATGTGATAGAATTACGCTGAATTCTTTTATTAACCATAATGTAAAATGATCTGCTCGGGTCTCTGTTCGCCCTAGCCTAGAAGTTTAATAGTGCATTTTATTCACCATTTCATGCGCTTTGAGATGCCGCTTAGCCCAATACGCTATCTGAAATTGGAGCGACGTAAATTGAACAAATGTGATAGAATTTCGCTGAATTCTTAAATTAACCATAATATAAAATGATCCAATCGGGTCTCCGTTCGTCCTACCATAGAAGTCTAATAGTGCATTTCACTCGCCATTTCATGCGCTTTGAGATGCCGCTTAGCCCAATACGCTATCTGAAATAGGAGCGACGTAAATTGAACAAATGTGATAGAATTTCCCTGAAATCTAATATTAAACAAAATATAAAATGATCTAATCGGGTCTCTGATTGCTCTATCATAGAAGCTTAGTAGTGCATTTTACTCGCCCTTCCACGCGCTTTAAGATGCCGCATAGGTCAGTAGGCTATCTAAAATAGGAGCGACGTAAGATGAACAAATGTGATAGAATTACGCTGAATTCTTATATTAACCGTAATATAAAATGAACTAATCGGGTCTCCGTTTGCCTTATCCTAGAAGTATAATAGCGCATTTTACGCGCCATTTCATGCGCTTTGAGAGGCCGCTTAGCCCAATACGCTATCTGAAATACGAGCGACGTAAATTGAACAAATGTGATAGAATTTCCGTGAATTCTTATATAAACCTTAATGTAAAATGATCCAATCGGGTCTCTGTTCGCCCTACCATAGAAGTTTAATAGTGCATTTTACTCGCCATTTCATGCGCTTTGAGGTGCCGCTTAGCCCAATACGCTATCTGAAATATGAATGACGTAAATTGAACAAATGTGATAGAATTTCGCTGAATTCTTATATTAACCAAAGTATAAAATGATTTAATCGGGTCTCTGTTTGCCTTATCCTAGATGTTTAATAGTGCATTGCACTCGGCATTTCATGCGCTTTGAGATGCCGCTACGCGCAATAAGCTATCTGGAATAGCAGCGACGTAAATTGAACAAATGTGATAGAATTACGCCGAATTCTTATATTAACCGTAATATAAAATGATCTAATCGGGTCTCTGTTTGCCTTATCCTAGAAGTTTAATAGTGCATTTTACTCGCCATTCCACGCACTTTATGATGCCGCCTAGCCCAGTACGCTACCTGAAATAGGAGCGACGTAAGTTGAACAAATGTGATAGAATTACGCTGAATTCTTATATTAACCGTAATATAAAATGATCTAATCGGGTCTCTGTTTGCCTTATCCTAGAAGTTTGATAGTGCATTTTACTCGCCATTTCATGCGCTTTGAGATGCCGCTTAGCCCAATACGCTATCTGAAATAGGAGCGACGTAAATTGAACAAGTGTGATAGAATTTTGCTGAATGCTTAAATTAACCACAATATAAAATGATCTAATCGGGTCTCTGTTTGCCCTACCCTAGTGGTTTAATTGTGCATTTTACTCGCCATTTCATGCGCTTTGAGATGCCGCTTATCCCAATACGCTATCTGAAATAGGAGCGACGTAAGTTGAACAAATGTGATAGAATTTCGCTGAATTCTTATATTAACCAAAATATAAAATAATCAAATCGGGTCTCTGTTTGCCTTATCCTAGAAGTTTAGTATTGCATTCTACTCGCCATTTCATGCGCTTTGAGATGCCGCTTAGCCCAACACGCTATCTGAAATAGGAGCGACGTAAATAGAACAAATGTGATAGAATTTCCCTGAAATCTTATATTAAACAAAATATAAAATGATCTAATCGGGTCTCTGATTGCCCTATCATAGAAGTTTAGTAGTGCATTCTACTCGCCATTCCACGCGCTTTAAGATGCCGCCTAGCCCAGTACGCTATCTGAAATAGGAGCGACGTAAATTGAACAAGTGCGATAGAATTTCACTGAATTCTTAAATTAACCATAATATAAAATGATCTAATCGGGTCTCTGTTTGACCTACCCTAGAAGTTTAATAGTGCAGTTTACTCGCCATTTCATGTGCTTTGAGATGCCGCATAGCCCAATACGCTATCTGGAATAGGAGCGACGTAAATTGATCAAATGTGATAGAATTTCCCTGAATTCTTATATTAACCTTAATGTAAAATGATCTAATCGGGTCTCTGTTCGCCCTACCATAGAAGTCTAATAGTGCATTTCACTCGCCATTTCATGCGCTTTGAGATGCCGCTTAGCCCAATACGCTATCTGAAATAGGAGCGACGTAAATTGAACAAATGTGATAGAATTTTGCTGAATTCTTAAATTAACCATAATATAAAATGATCTAATCGGGTGTCTGTTTGCCCTACCCTAGAAGCTTAATATTGCATTTTACTCGCCATTTCATGCGCTTTGAGCTGCCATTTAGCCCAATACGCTATCTGAAATAGGAGCGACGTAAATTGAACAAATGTGATAGAATTTCACTGAATCCTTATATTAACCAAAATATAAAATGATCTAATCGGGTCTCTGATTGCCCTAGCATAGAAGTTTAATAGTGCATTTTACTCACCATTCCGCGCGCTTTAAGATGCCGCATAGCCCAGTTCGCTATCTGAAATATGAGCGACGTAAATTGAACAAATGTGTTAGAATTTCGCTGAATTCTTATATTAACCAAAATATGAAATGATCTAATCGGGTCTCTGTTTGCCTTATCCTAGAAGTTTAATAGTGCATTTCACTCGTCATTTCATGCGCTTTGAGATGCCGCTAAGCACAATAAGCTATCTGGAATAGCAGCGACGTAAATTGAACGAATGTGATAGAATTACGCCGAATTCTTATATTAACCGTAATATATAATGATCTAATCGGGTCTCTGTTTGCCTTGTCCTAGAAGTTTAATAGTGCATTTTACTCGCCATTCCAAGCACTTTAAGATGCCGCCTAGCCCAGTACGCTACCTGAAATAGGAGCGACGTAAGTTGAACAAATGTGATAGAATTACGCTGAATTCTTATATTAACAGTAATATAAAACGATCTAATCGGGTCTCTGTTTGCCTTATCCTCGAAGTTTGATAGTGCATTTTACTCGCCATTTCATGCGCTTTGAGATGCCGCTTAGCCCAATACGCTATCAGAAATAGGAGCGACGTAAATTGAACAAATGTGATTGAATTTTGCTGAATGCTTAAATTAACCACAATATAAAATGATCTAATCGGGTCTCTGTTTGCCCTACCCTAGTAGTTTAATTGTGCATTTTACTCGCCATTTCATGCGCTTTGAGATGCCGCTTATCCCAATACGCTATCTGAAATAGGAGCGACGTAAGTTGAACAAATGTGATAGAATTTCGCTGAATTCTTATATTAACCAAAATATAAAATGATCTAATCGGGTCTCTGTTTGCCTTATCCTAGAAGTTTAGTATTGCATTTTACTCGCCATTTCATGCGCTTTGAGATGCCGCTTAGCCCAACACGCTATCTGAAATAGGGGCGACGTAAATTGAACAAATGTGATAGAATTTCCCTGAAATCTTATATTAAACAAAATATAAAATGATCTAATCGGGTCTCTGATTGCCCTATCATAGAATCTTAGCAGTGCATTTTACTCGCCATTCCACGCGCTTTAAGATGCCGCCTAGCCCAGAACGCTATCTGAAATAGGAGCGACCTAAATTGAACGAATGTGATAGAATTTTGCTGATTTCTTAAATTAACCATAATATAAAATGATCTAATCGGGTCTCTGCTTGCCCTACCCTAGAAGTTTAATAGTGCATTTTAGTCGCCATTTCATGCGCTTTGAGATGCCGCTTCGCCCAATACGCTATCTGAAATAGGAGCGACGAAAATTAAACAAATGTGATAGATTTTCCCTGAAATCTTATATTAAACAAAATATAAAATGATCTAACCGGATCTCTGATTGCCCTATCATAGATGTTTAGCAGTGCATTTTACTTGCCATTCCACGCGCTTTAAGATGCCGCCTAGCCCAGTACGCTATCTAAATTAGGAGCGACGGAAGTTGAACAAATGTGATAGAATTTCGCTCAATTCTTAAATTAACCATAATATAAAATGATCTAATCGGGTCTCTGTTTGCCCAACCCTAGAACTTTAATAGTGCATTTTACTCGTCATTTCATGCGCTTTGAGATGCCGCTTAGCCTAATACGCTATCTGAAATAGGAGCGATATAAGTTGAACAAATGTGATAGAATTTCGCTGAATTCTTTTATTAACCATAATGTAAAATGATCTAATCGGATCTCTGTTCGCCCTAGCCTAGAACTTTAATAGTGCATTTTATTCGCCATTTCATACGCTTTGAGATGCCGCTTTGCCCAATACGCTATCTGAAATTGGAGCGACGTAAATTGAACAAATGTGATAGAATTTCACTGAATTCTTATATTAACCAAAATATAAAAGGATCTAATCGGGTCTCTGATTTCCCTAGCATAGAAGTTTAATAGTGCATTTTACTCGCCATTCCGCGCCCTTTAAGATGCCGCATAGCCCAGTTCGCTATCAGAAATATGAGCGACGTAAATTGAACAAATGTGATAGAATTTCGCTGAATTCTTATATTAACCAAAATATAAAATGATCTAATCGGGTCTCTGTTTGCCTTATCCTAGAAGTTTAATAGTGCATTTTACTCGCCATTCCGCGCACTTTAAGATGCCGCCAAGCCCAGTACGCTACCAGAAATAGGAGCGACGTAAGTTGAACAAATGTGATAGAATTACGCTGAATTCTTATATTAACCGTAATATAAAATGATCTAATCGGGTCTCTGTTTGCCTTATCCTAGAAGTTTGATAGTGCATTTTACTCGCCATTTCATGCGCTTTGAGTTGCCGCTTAGCCCAATACGCTATCTGAAATAGGAGCGACGTAAATTGAACAAATGTGATAGAATTTTGCTGAATTCTTAAATTAACCATAATATTAGATGATGTAATCGGGTCTCTGCTTGCCCTACCCTAGAAGTTTAATAGTGCATTTTACTCGCCATTTCATGCGCTTTGAGATGCCGCTTAGCCCAATACGCTATCTGAAATAGGAGCGACGTAAATTGAACAAATGTGATAGAATTTTGCTGAATTCTTAAATTAACCATAATATAAAATGATCTAATCGGGTCTCTGCTTGCCCTACCCCAGAAGTTTAATATAGCATTTTAGTCGCCATTTCATGCGCTTTGAGGTGCCGCTTAGCCCAATACGCTATCTGAAATATGAGCGACGTAAATTGAACAAATGTGATAGAATTTCGCTGAATTCTTATATTAACCAAAGTATAAAATGATTTAATCGGGTCTCTGTTTGCCTTATCCTAGATGTTTAATAGTGCATTGCACTCGTCATTTCATGCGCTTTGAGATGCTGCTACGCACAATAAGCTATCTGGAATAGCAGCGACGTAAATTGAACAAATGTGATAGAATTACGCCGAATTCTTATATTAACCGTAATATAAAATGATCTAATCGGGTCTCCGTGTGCCTTATCCTAGAAGTTTAATAGTGCATTTTACTCGCCATTCCACGCACTTTATGATGCCGCCTAGCCCAATACGCTATCTGAAATAGGAGCGACGTAAATTGAACAAATGTGATAGAATTTTGCTGAATGCTTAAATTAACCACAATATAAAATGATCTAATCGGGTCTCTGTTTGCCCTACCCTAGTAGTTTAATTGTGCATTTTACTCGCCATTCCGCGCGCTTTAAGATGCCGCATAGCCCAGTTCGCTATCTGAAATATGAGCGACGTAAATTGAACAAATGTGATAGAATTTCGCTGAATTCTTATATTAACCAAAATATAAAATGATCTAATCGGGTCTCTGTTTGCCTTATCCTAGAAGTTTAATAGTGCATTGCACTCGTCATTTCATGCGCTTTGAGATGCCGCTACGCACAATAAGCTATCTGGAATAGCAGCGACGTAAATTGAACAAATGTGATAGAATTACGCCGAATTCTTATATTAACCGTAATATAAAATGATCTAATCGGGTCTCTGTTTGCCTTATCCTAGAAGTTTAATAGTGCATTTTACTCGCCATTCCACGCACTTTATGATGCCGCCTAGCCCAGCACGCTACCTGAAATAGGAGCGACGTAAGTTGAACAAATGTGATAGAATTACGCTGAATTCTTATATTAACCGTAATATAAAATGATCTAATCGGGTCTCTGTTTGCCTTATCCTAGAAGTTTGATAGTGCATTTTACTCGCCATTTCATGCGCTTTGCGATGCCGCTTAGCCCAATACGCTATCTGAAATAGGAGCGACGTAAATTGAACAAGTGTGATAGAATTTTGCTGAATGCTTAAATTAACCACAATATAAAATGATCTAATCGGGTCTCTGTTTGCCCTACCCTAGTGGTTTAATTGTGCATTTTACTCGCCATTTCATGCGCTTAGAGATGCCGCTTATCCCAATACGCTATCTGAAATAGGAGCGACGTAAGTTGAACAAATGTGATAGAATTTCGCTGAATTCTTATATTAACCAAAATATAAAATAATCTAATCGGGTCTCTGTTTGCCTTATCCTAGAAGTTTAGTATTGCATTCTGCTCGCCATTTCATGCGCTTTGAGATGCCGTTTAGCCCAACACGCTATCTGAAATAGGAGCGACGCAAATTGAACAAATGTGATAGAATTTGGCTGAATTCTTAAATTAACCATAACATAAAATGATCTAATCGGGTCTCTGTTTTCCGTTTCCTAGAAGTTTACTAGTGCATTTTACTCGCCATTTCTTGCGCTTTGAGATGCCGCTTTGCCCAATAAACTATCTGAAATAGGAGCGACGTAAATTGAACAAATGTGAGAGAATTTCGCTGAATTCTTAT
Organism: Macropis europaea; assembly: GCA_916610135.2. Taxonomy (NCBI): domain Eukaryota; kingdom Metazoa; phylum Arthropoda; class Insecta; order Hymenoptera; family Melittidae; genus Macropis; species Macropis europaea. The sequence continues at coordinate 12,143 of CAKAJE020000528.1, read as the reverse complement.
ATTAACCTTAATGTAAAATGTTATAATCGGGTCTCTGTTCGCCCTACCCTTGAAGATTAATAGTGCATTTCACTCGTTCTTTCATGCCCTTTGAGATGCCGCTTAGCCCAATACGCTATCTGAAATAGGAGCGACGTAAGTTGAACAAATGTGATAGAATTTCGCTGAATTCTTATGTTAACCAAAATATAAAATGATCTAATCGGGTCTCCGTTTGCCTTATCCTAGAAGTTTAATAGCGCATTTTACGCGCCATTTCATGCGCTTTGAGATGCCGCTTATCCCAATACGCTATCTGAAATATGAGCGACGCAAATTGAACAAATGTGATAAAATTTCGCTGAATTCTTATATTAACCATAATATAAAATGATCTAATCGCGTCTCTGTTTGCTCTACCCTAGAAGTTTAATAGTGCATTTTACTCGCAATTTCATGCGCTTTGAGGTGCCGCTTAGCCCAATACGCTATCTGAAATATGAGCGACGTAAATTGAACAAATGTGATAGAATTTCGCTGAATTCTTAAATTAACTATAATATAAAATGATCTAATCGGGTCACTGATTGCCCTATCATAGAAGTTTAATACTGCATTTTACTCGCCATTCCACGCGCTTTAAGATGCCTGGCAGCCCAGTACACTATCTGAAATAGGAGCGACGTAATTTGAAGAAATGTGATAGAATTACGCTGAATTCTTATATTAACCGTAATATAAAATGATCTAATCGGGCCTCTGTTTGCCCTACCCGAGAAGTTTAATAGTCCATTTTATTCGCCATTTCATGCGCTTTGAGTTGCCGGTTAGCCCAATACGCTAACTGAAATAGGAGCGACGTAAATAGAACAAATGTGATAGGATTTCCCTGAAATCTTATATTAAACAGAATATAAAATGATCTAATCGGGTCTCTGACTGCCCTATCATTGAAGTTTCACAGTGCATTTTACTCGCGATTCCACGCGCTTTAAGATGCCGCCTAGCCCAGTACGCTATCTGAAATAGGAGCGACGTAAATTCAACAAATGTGATAGAATCTTGCTGAATTCTTAAATTAACCATAATATAAAATGATCTAATCGGGTCTCTGTTTGCCCTACCCTAGGAGTTTAATAGTGCATTTTACTCGCCATTTCATGCGCTTTGAGATGCCGCTTAGCCCAATACGCTATCTGAAACAGGTGCGACGTAAATTGAACAAATGTGATAGAATTTCGCTGAATTCTTAAATTAACTATAATATAAAATGATCTAATCGGGTCACTGATTGCCCTATCATAGAAGTTTAATAGTGCATTTTACTCGCCATTCCACGCGCTTTAAGATGCCGGCCAGCCCAGGACACTATCTGAAATAGGAGCGACGTAATTTGAAGAAATGTGATAGAATTACGCTGAATTCTTATATTAACCGTAATATAAAATGATCTAATCGGGTCTCTGTTTGCCCTACCCTAGAAGTTTAATAGTCCATTTTATTCGCCATTTCATGCGCTTTGAGATGCCGGTTAGCCCAATACGCTAACTGAAATAGGAGCGACGTAAATAGAACAAATGTGATAGGATTTCCCTGAAATCTTATATTAAACAAAATATAAAATGATCTAATCGGGTCTCTGACTACCCTATCATAGAAGATTAGTAGTGTATTTTACTCGCCATTCCACGCGCTTTAAGATGCCGCCTAGCCCAGTACGCGATCTGAAATAGGAGCGACGTAACTTGATCAAATGTGATAGAATTACGCTGCATTCTTATATTAACCGTAATATAAAATGATCTAATCGGGTCTGTGTTTGCCTTATCCTAGAAGTTTAATAGCGCATTTTACTCGCCATTTCATGCGCTTTGAGATGTCGCTTAGCCCAATACGCTATCTGGAATAGGAGCGACGTAAATTGAACAAATGTGATAGAATTTCCGTGAATTCTTATATTAACCTTAATGTAAAATGATCCAATCGGGTCTCTGTTCGCCCTACCATAGAAGTCTAATAGTGCATTTCACTCGCCATTTCATGCGCTTTGAGATGCCGCTTAGCCCAATACGCTATCTGAAATAGGAGCGACGTAAGTTGAACAAATGTGATAGAATTACGCTGAATTCTTTTATTAACCATAATGTAAAATGATCTCCTCGGGTCTCTGTTCGCCCTAGCCTAGAAGTTTAATAGTGCATTTTATTCACCATTTCATGCGCTTTGAGATGCCGCTTAGCCCAATACGCTATCTGAAATTGGAGCGACGTAAATTGAACAAATGTGATAGAATTTCGCTGAATTCTTAAATTAACCATAATATAAAATGATCCAATCGGGTCTCCGTTCGTCCTACCATAGAAGTCTAATAGTGCATTTCACTCGCCATTTCATGCGCTTTGAGATGCCGCTTAGCCCAATACGCTATCTGAAATAGGAGCGACGTAAATTGAACAAATGTGATAGAATTTCCCTGAAATCTAATATTAAACAAAATATAAAATGATCTAATCGGGTCTCTGATTGCTCTATCATAGAAGTTTAGCAGTGCATTTTACTCGCCCTTCCACGCGCTTTAAGATGCCGCATAGGTCAGTAGGCTATCTAAAATAGGAGCGACGTAAGATGAACAAATGTGATAGAATTACGCTGAATTCTTATATTTACCGTAATATAAAATGAACTAATCGGGTCTCCGTTTGCCTTATCCTAGAAGTATAATAGCGCATTTTACGCGCCATTTCATGCGCTTTGAGAGGCCGCTTAGCCCAATACGCTATCTGAAATAGGAACGACGTAAATTGAACAAATGTGATAGAATTTCCGTGAATTCTTATATAAACCTTAATGTAAAATGATCCAATCGGGTCTCTGTTCGCCCTACCATAGAAGTCTAATAGTGCATTTCACTCGCCATTTCATGCGCTTTGAGATGCCGCTTAGCCCAATACGCTATCGGAAATACGAGCGACGTAAATTGAACAAATGTGATAGAATTTCGCTGAATTCTTATATTAACAAAAATATAAAATGATCTAATCGGGTCTCTGTTTGCCTTATCCTAGAAGTTTAGTATTGCATTTTACTCGCCATTTCATGCGCTTTGAGATGCCGCTTAGCCCGATAAGCTATCTGAAATAGGAGCGACGTAAGTTGAACAAATGTGATAGAATTACGCTGAATTCCTTTATTAACCATAATGTAAAATGATCTGCTCGGGTCTCTGTTCGCCCTAGCCTAGAAGTTTAATAGTGCATTTTATTCGCCATTTCATGCGCTTTGAGAAGCCGCTTAGCCCAATACGCTATCTGAAATAGGAGCGACGTAAATTGAACGAATGTGATAGAATTTTGCTGAATTCTTAAATTAACCATAATATAAAATGATCTAATCGGGTCTCTGTTTGCCCTATCATAGAAGATTAGTAGTGCATTTTACTCGCCATTCCACGCGCTTTAAGATGCCGCCTAGCCCAGTACGCTATCTGAAATAGGAGCGACGTAACTTGAACAAATGTGATAGAATTACGCTGCATTCTTATATTAACCGTAATATAAAGTGATCTAACCGGGTATCTGTTTGCCTTATCCTAGAAGTTTAATAGTGCATTATACTCGCCATTTCATGCGCTTCGAGATGCCGCTTAGCTCAATACGCTATCTGAAATAGGAGCGACGTAAATTGAACAAATGTGATAGAATTTCGATGAATTCTTAAATTATCTATAATATAAAATGATCTAATCGGGTCACTGATTGCCCTACCCTAGAAGTTTAATAGTGCATTTTACTCGCCATTTCATGCGCTTTGAGGTGCCGCTTAGCCTAATACGCTATCTGAAATATGAGCGACGTAAATTGAACAAATGTGATAGAATTTCGCTGAATTCTTATATTAACCAAAGTATAAAATGATCTAGTCTGGTCTCTGATTGCCCTATCATAGAAGGTTAATAGTGCATTTTACTCGCCATTCCACACGCTTTAAGATGCCGCCTAGCCCTGTACGCTGTCTGAAATAGGAGCGACGTAAATTCAACAGATGTGATAGAATCTCGCTGAATACTTGTATTAACCGTAATATAAAATGATCTAATCGGGTCTCTGTTTGCCCTACCCTAGTAGTTTAACTTTGCATTTTACTCGCCATTTCATGCGCTTTTCGATGCCGCTTATCCCAATACGCTATCTGAAATAGGAGCGACGTACGTTGAACGAATGTGATAGAATTTCGCTGAATTCTTTTAAGAACCATAATGTAAAATGATCTAATCGGGTCTCTGTTCGCCCTAGCCTAGAAGTTTAATAGCGCATTTTATTCGCCATTTCATGCGCCTTGAGATGCCGCTTAGCCCAATACGCTATCTGAAATAGGAGCGACGTAAATTGAACAAGTGTGATAGAATTTTGCTGAATGCTTAAATTAACCACAATATAAAATGATCTAATCGGGTCTCTGTTTGCCCTACCCTAGTGGTTTAATTGTGCATTTTACTCGCCATTTCATGCGCTTTGAGATGCCGCTTATCCCAATACGCTATCTGAAATAGGAGCGACGTAAGTTGAACAAATGTGATAGAATTTCGCTGAATTCTTATATTAACCAAAATATAAAATAATCTAATCGGGTCTCTGTTTGCCTTATCCTAGAAGTTTAGTATTGCATTCTACTCGCCATTTCATGCGCTTTGAGATGCCGCTTAGCCCAACACGCTATCTGAAATAGGAGCGACGTAAATAGAACAAATGTGATAGAATTTCCCTGAAATCTTATATTAAACAAAATATAAAATGATCTAATCGGGTCTCTGATTGCCCTATCATAGAAGTTTAGTAGTGCATTCTACTCGCCATTCCACGCGCTTTAAGATGCCGCCTAGCCCAGTACGCTATCTGAAATAGGAGCGACGTAAATTGAACAAGTGCGATAGAATTTCACTGAATTCTTAAATTAACCATAATATAAAATGATCTAATCGGGTCTCTGTTTGACCTACCCTAGAAGTTTAATAGTGCAGTTTACTCGCCATTTAATGTGCTTTGAGATGCCGCATAGCCCAATACGCTATCTGGAATAGGAGCGACGTAAATTGATCAAATGTGATAGAATTTCCCTGAATTCTTATATTAACCTTAATGTAAAATGATCTAATCGGGTCTCTGTTCGCCCTACCATAGAAGTCTAATAGTGCATTTCACTCGCCATTTCATGCGCTTTGAGATGCCGCTTAGCCCAATACGCTATCTGAAATAGGAGCGACGTAAATTGAACAAATGTGATAGAATTTTGCTGAATTCTTAAATTAACCATAATATAAAATGATCTAATCGGGTGTCTGTTTGCCCTACCCTAGAAGCTTAATATTGCATTTTACTCGCCATTTCATGCGCTTTGAGCTGCCATTTAGCCCAATACGCTATCTGAAATAGGAGCGACGTAAATTGAACAAATGTGATAGAATTTCACTGAATCCTTATATTAACCAAAATATAAAATGATCTAATCGGGTCTCTGATTGCCCTAGCATAGAAGTTTAATAGTGCATTTTACTCACCATTCCGCGCGCTTTAAGATGCCGCATAGCCCAGTTCGCTATCTGAAATATGAGCGACGTAAATTGAACAAATGTGATAGAATTTCGCTGAATTCTTATATTAACCAAAATATGAAATGATCTAATCGGGTCTCTGTTTGCCTTATCCTAGAAGTTTAATAGTGCATTTCACTCGTCATTTCATGCGCTTTGAGATGCCGCTAAGCACAATAAGCTATCTGGAATAGCAGCGACGTAAATTGAACGAATGTGATAGAATTACGCCGAATTCTTATATTAACCGTAATATATAATGATCTAATCGGGTCTCTGTTTGCCTTATCCAAGAAGTTTAATAGTGCATTTTACTCGCCATTCCAAGCACTTTAAGATGCCGCCTAGCCCAGTACGCTACCTGAAATAGGAGCGACGTAAGTTGAACAAATGTGATAGAATTACGCTGAATTCTTATATTAACAGTAATATAAAACGATCTAATCGGGTCTCTGTTTGCCTTATCCTCGAAGTTTGATAGTGCATTTTACTCGCCATTTCATGTGCTTTGAGATGCCGCTTAGCCCAATACGCTATCTGAAATAGGAGCGACGTAAATTGAACAAATGTGATAGAATTTCCCTGAAATCTTATATTAAACAAAATATAAAATGATCTAATCGGGTCTCTGATTGCCCTATCATAGAATCTTAGCAGTGCATTTTACTCGCCATTCCACGCGCTTTAAGATGCCGCCTAGCCCAGAACGCTATCTGAAATAGGAGCGACCTAAATTGAACGAATGTGATAGAATTTTGCTGATTTCTTAAATTAACCATAATATAAAATGATCAAATCGGGTCTCTGCTTGCCCTACCCTAGAAGTTTAATAGTGCATTTTAGTCGCCATTTCATGCGCTTTGAGATGCCGCTTCGCCCAATACGCTATCTGAAATAGGAGCGACGTAAATTAAACAAATGTGATAGATTTTCCCTGAAATCTTATATTAAACAAAATATAAAATGATCTAACCGGATCTCTGATTGCCCTATCATAGATGTTTAGCAGTGCATTTTACTTGCCATTCCACGCGCTTTAAGATGCCGCCTAGCCCAGTACGCTATCTAAATTAGGAGCGACGTAAGTTGAACAAATGTGATAGAATTTCGCTCAATTCTTAAATTAACCATAATATAAAATGATCTAATCGGGTCTCTGTTTGCCCAACCCTAGAACTTTAATAGTGCATTTTACTCGTCATTTCATGCGCTTTGAGATGCCGCTTAGCCTAATACGCTATCTGAAATAGGAGCGATATAAGTTGAACAAATGTGATAGAATTTCGCTGAATTCTTTTATTAACCATAATGTAAAATGATCTAATCGGATCTCTGTTCGCCCTAGCCTAGAACTTTAATAGTGCATTTTATTCGCCATTTCATACGCTTTGAGATGCCGCTTTGCCCAATACGCTATCTGAAATTGGAGCGACGTAAATTGAACAAATGTGATAGAATTTCGCTGAATTCTTATATTAACCAAAATATAAAATGATCTAATCGGGTCTCTGTTTGCCTTATCCTAGAAGTTTAATAGTGCATTTTACTCGCCATTCCGCGCACTTTAAGATGCCGCCAAGCCCAGTACGCTACCAGAAATAGGAGCGACGTAAGTTGAACAAATGTGATAGAATTACGCTGAATTCTTATATTAACCGTAATATAAAATGATCTAATCGGGTCTCTGTTTGCCTTATCCTAGAAGTTTGATAGTGCATTTTACTCGCCATTTCATGCGCTTTGAGTTGCCGCTTAGCCCAATACGCTATCTGAAATAGGAGCGACGTAAATTGAACAAATGTGATAGAATTTTGCTGAATTCTTAAATTAACCATAATATTAGATGATGTAATCGGGTCTCTGCTTGCCCTACCCTAGAAGTTTAATAGTGCATTTTACTCGCCATTTCATGCGCTTTGAGATGCCGCTTAGCCCAATACGCTATCTGAAATAGGAGCGACGTAAATTGAACAAATGTGATAGAATTTTGCTGAATTCTTAAATTAACCATAATATAAAATGATCTAATCGGGTCTCTGCTTGCCCTACCCCAGAAGTTTAATATAGCATTTTAGTCGCCATTTCATGCGCTTTGAGGTGCCGCTTAGCCCAATACGCTATCTGAAATATGAGCGACGTAAATTGAACAAATGTGATAGAATTTCGCTGAATTCTTATATTAACCAAAGTATAAAATGATTTAATCGGGTCTCTGTTTGCCTTATCCTAGATGTTTAATAGTGCATTGCACTCGTCATTTCATGCGCTTTGAGATGCTGCTACGCACAATAAGCTATCTGGAATAGCAGCGACGTAAATTGAACAAATGTGATAGAATTACGCCGAATTCTTATATTAACCGTAATATAAAATGATCTAATCGGGTCTCCGTGTGCCTTATCCTAGAAGTTTAATAGTGCATTTTACTCGCCATTCCACGCACTTTATGATGCCGCCTAGCCCAATACGCTATCTGAAATAGGAGCGACGTAAATTGAACAAATGTGATAGAATTTTGCTGAATGCTTAAATTAACCACAATATAAAATGATCTAATCGGGTCTCTGTTTGCCCTACCCTAGTAGTTTAATTGTGCATTTTACTCGCCATTCCGCGCGCTTTAAGATGCCGCATAGCCCAGTTCGCTATCTGAAATATGAGCGACGTAAATTGAACAAATGTGATAGAATTTCGCTGAATTCTTATATTAACCAAAATATAAAATGATCTAATCGGGTCTCTGTTTGCCTTATCCTAGAAGTTTAATAGTGCATTGCACTCGTCATTTCATGCGCTTTGAGATGCCGCTACGCACAATAAGCTATCTGGAATAGCAGCGACGTAAATTGAACAAATGTGATAGAATTACGCCGAATTCTTATATTAACCGTAATATAAAATGATCTAATCGGGTCTCTGTTTGCCTTATCCTAGAAGTTTAATAGTGCATTTTACTCGCCATTCCACGCACTTTATGATGCCGCCTAGCCCAGTACGCTACCTGAAATAGGAGCGACGTAAGTTGAACAAATGTGATAGAATTACGCTGAATTCTTATATTAACCGTAATATAAAATGATCTAATCGGGTCTCTGTTTGCCTTATCCTAGAAGTTTGATAGTGCATTTTACTCGCCATTTCATGCGCTTTGCGATGCCGCTTAGCCCAATACGCTATCTGAAATAGGAGCGACGTAAATTGAACAAGTGTGATAGAATTTTGCTGAATGCTTAAATTAACCACAATATAAAATGATCTAATCGGGTCTCTGTTTGCCCTACCCTAGTGGTTTAATTGTGCATTTTACTCGCCATTTCATGCGCTTAGAGATGCCGCTTATCCCAATACGCTATCTGAAATAGGAGCGACGTAAGTTGAACAAATGTGATAGAATTTCGCTGAATTCTTATATTAACCAAAATATAAAATAATCTAATCGGGTCTCTGTTTGCCTTATCCTAGAAGTTTAGTATTGCATTCTACTCGCCATTTCATGCGCTTTGAGATGCCGTTTAGCCCAACACGCTATCTGAAATAGGAGCGACGCAAATTGAACAAATGTGATAGAATTTGGCTGAATTCTTAAATTAACCATAACATAAAATGATCTAATCGGGTCTCTGTTTGCCGTTTCCTAGAAGTTTACTAGTGCATTTTACTCGCCATTTCTTGCGCTTTGAGATGCCGCTTTGCCCAATAAACTATCTGAAATAGGAGCGACGTAAATTGAACAAATGTGAGAGAATTTCGCTGAATTCTTATATTAACCTTAATGTAAAATGTTCTAATCGGGTCTCTGTTCGCCCTACCCTTGAAGATTAATAGTGCATTTCACTCGTTCTTTCATGCGCTTTGAGATGCCGCTTAGCCCAATACGCTATCTGAAATAGGAGCGACGTAAATTGAACAAATGTGATAGAATTTCGCTGAATTCTTATACTAACAAAAATATAAAATGATCTAATCGGGTCTGTGAATGCCCTATCATATAAGCTTAATAGTGCATTTTACTCGCCATTCCACGCGGTTTAAGATGCCGGCCAGCCCAGTACGCTATCTGAAATAGGAGCGACGTAATTTGAAGAAATGTGATAGAATTACGCTGAATTCTTATATTAACCGTAATATAAAATGAACTAATCGGGTCTCCGTTTGCCTTATCCTAGAAGTTTAATAGCGCATTTTACGCGCCATTTCATGCGCTTTGAGATGCCGCTTATCCCAATACGCTATCTGAAATATGCGCGACGCAAATTGAACAAATGTGATAGAATTTCGCTGAATTCTTATATTAACCATAATATAAAATGATCTAATCGCGTCTCTGTTTGCTCTACCCTAGAAGTTTAATAGTGCATTTTACTCGCAATTTCATGCGCTTTGAGGTGCCGCTTAACCCAATACGCTATCTGCAATAGGAGCGACGTAAATTGAACAAATGTGATAGAATATCGCTGAATTCTTAAATTAACTATAATATAAAATGATCTAATCGGGTCACTGATTGCCTACCCTAGAAGTTTAATAGTGCATTTTACTCGCCATTTCATGCGCTTTGAGATGCCGCTTAGCCCAATACGCTATCGGAAATATGAGCGACGTAAATTGAACAAATGTGATAGAATTTCGCTGAATTCTTATACTAACAAAAATATAAAATGATCTAATCGGGTCTCTGTTTGCCTTATCCTAGAAGTTTAGTATTGCATTTTACTCGCCATTTCATGCGCTTTGAGATGCCGCTTAGCCCAATACGCTATCTGAAACAGGTGCGACGTAAATTGAACAAATGTGATAGAATTTCGCTGAATTCTTAAATTAACTATAATATAAAATGATCTAATCGGGTCACTGATTGCCCTATCATAGAAGTTTAATAGTGCATTTTACTCGCCATTCCACGCGCTTTAAGATGCCTGGCAGCCCAGTACACTATCTGAAATAGGAGCAACGTAATTTGAAGAAATGTGATAGAATTACGCTGAATTCTTATATTAACCGTAATATAAAATGATCTAATCGGGCCTCTGTTTGCCCTACCCGAGAAGTTTAATAGTCCATTTTATTCGCCATTTCATGCGCTTTGAGATGCCGGTTAGCCCAATACGCTAACTGAAATAGGAGCGACGTAAATAGAACAAATGTGATAGGATTTCCCTGAAATCTTATATTAAACAGAATATAAAATGATCTAATCGGGTCTCTGACTGCCCTATCATTGAAGTTTCACAGTGCATTTTACTCGCGATTCCACGCGCTTTAAGATGCCGCCTAGCCCAGTACGCTATCTGAAATAGGAGCGACGTAAATTCAACAAATGTGATAGAATCTTGCTGAATTCTTAAATTAACCATAATATAAAATGATCTAATCGGGTCTCTGTTTGCCCTACCCTAGGAGTTTAATAGTGCATTTTACTCGCCATTTCATGCGCTTTGAGATGCCGCTTAGCCCAATACGCTATCTGAAACAGGTGCGACGTAAATTGAACAAATGTGATAGAATTTCGCTGAATTCTTAAATTAACTATAATATAAAATGATCTAATCGGGTCACTGATTGCCCTATCATAGAAGTTTAATAGTGCATTTTACTCGCCATTCCACGCGCTTTAAGATGCCGGCCAGCCCAGGACGCTATCTGAAATAGGAGCGACGTAATTTGAAGAAATGTGATAGAATTACGCTGAATTCTTATATTAACCGTAATATAAAATGATCTAATCGGGTCTCTGTTTGCCCTACCCTAGAAGTTTAATAGTCCATTTTATTCGCCATTTCATGCGCTTTGAGATGCCGGTTAGCCCAATACGCTAACTGAAATAGGAGCGACGTAAATAGAACAAATGTGATAGGATTTCCCTGAAATCTTATATTAAACAAAATATAAAATGATCTAATCGGGTCTCTGACTACCCTATCATAGAAGATTAGTAGTGCATTTTACTCGCCATTCCACGCGCTTTAAGATGCCGCCTAGCCCAGTACGCTATCTGAAATAGGAGCGACGTAACTTGAACAAATGTGATAGAATTACGCTGCATTCTTATATTAACCGTAATATAAAGTGATCTAACCGGGTATCTGTTTGCCTTATCCTAGAAGTTTAATAGTGCATTATACTCGCCATTTCATGCGCTTCGAGATGCCGCTTAGCTCAATACGCTATCTTAAATAGGAGCGACGTAAATTGAACAAATGTGATATAATTTCGCTGAATTCTTAAATTATCTATAATATAAAATGATCTAATCGGGTCACTGATTGCCCTACCCTAGAAGTTTAATAGTGCATTTTACTCGCCATTTCATGCGCTTTGAGGTGCCGCTTAGCCCAATACGCTATCTGAAATAGGAGCGACGTAAATTGAACAAATGTGATAGAATTTCCCTGAAATCTTATATTAAACAAAATATAAAATGATCTAATCGGGTCTCTGATTGCCCTATCATAGAAGTTTAGCAGTGCATTTTACTCGCCATTCCACGCGCTTTAAGATGCCGCCTAGCCCTGTACGCTATCTAAATTAGGAGCGACGTAAGTTGAACAAATGTGGTAGAATTACGCTGAATTCTTAT